>VWZZ01008423.1:70036-91364 GCA_013399095.1 Psophia crepitans | reverse complement strand
AAAAAGGCATTAAGTACCTCAGTACCTCATGTTAGAAGATACAAAATTAGATCTACTAGCTTTGTTCTCACAGAAAAGTATGATGTTTTTCCTGGTGACCCTCTGTTCCTGGGAGGAACTAACTTCCTGGTGTTGGCCCATGCCCTGGCCAAACTCTATCAGCAGCATGGGGACGATGTCCTCTTGCTGCATGCCTACATCATACAGACTAGAAAACAGCAACATATTTGTTATCCAGGAATTCAAATGAGACTGAAATTACAGTTGCACAAGAATTTCTTCTTTGTAATATAAAAATGGCTATTCTGGATCAGACTAAGGACCTCTTTTAGACACTCGAAGTCTGATGGCCCAGATGAGGAAAAAAAAAAATAAAGTCAAGATGTGATTACAAGGCAAGCATAAAGCAACTTTCTACCTCTATCTTCCTGCATCCATGAATCAATGGATTGGAAACTCCTGAGCCAGAGTAATACTGGGACCATTGCTTCTCATGGAGAAGAATTTGAAGAATTTAATCCTCTAAGAACTTCTCTTGCTCTTTTTTCAACCCGTTGATAGTTTTAGTCTCCATGATGAATGAACTCCAGAAATAATTATTTGAATTGTAAGGAAAAGTTGCTTCCCTGTGTCTATCTCAAAATTTATGAGAATTCTGTGGAAGTATCCTGGTTCCTGTGATGTGCAGGAAATTGTAAAAGATCATTTCCTATTTAATTTTTCAGTTTCATTCAAGACCTCTGTCCTTCCTCAGCTGTTTCTTTTCCAAAGCCAGAGTCCTAATCTATTTCATCTCCACTGATAAAGAGACTTGTTTTGATCTCTACTTGTCCTGACCACCCTCCTCTGTTGTTTTTTTGGTTTTTTGTTTCTTCAGCTAATATATGTGATTTAAGACAACTGACCAAAATGGCACAAAGTGTTTAAGAAGTAGAGCATCATAAATCCACAGAAAAGTATATTTCCTATTTTTTTCCTCTATGACTTACCAAAGATATTTTCACATCTAGCTAAAATTTACTATGGTTTAAAAATCTCTCTCCTGAGGGGTAGTAAGTCATCTAGAAACCACTTCCACACACTTTTGTTAGCATTTTTTCTATGTACATAACTACGTGTCATGGTTTAATCCCAGTCAGTAACCGAGGACCACACAGCCACTCACCCCTCCCCTGCAAGGGGATGGGGACGAGAATGGAAAAAAAAACTTCATGCATTGAGACATGTTTAATAGGATAACTGTTGTTGTTGTTATTAATATTATTATCATCATTATTATTATTATTAAACCTAAGTGATGCAGAAATGCACTTGCTCACAACATGTGCAAGGAAAAAAACCACTCTCATGTGCAGTCTGTTTCTGGGCAGGGATTCCACCTCCCGGCTAGCTTCCCCAGTTACATAGGGAGCATATGTGGTTATATGGTGGGGAATGTCCCTTTGCCCAGGCTGGGTCAGCTGCCCTGGCTGGGCTCTCCCAGCTCCTGGTGCACCTGGCAGGGCGTGGGAAGCTGAAAAGTCTTAGTGTGGACACTATAACTGCCTAGCAACAACGAAAACATCAGTGTGTTATCAACATCATTCTCATACTAAATCCAAAACACAGCACTATAACAGCTGCTAGGAAGAAAATTAACTCTATCTCAGCTGAAACAGAACTCTATGCCTTTACCATTAGTTCCTAAAATAGAGGTGCACAGCATCACTGGAGATGCTTTGCTTCTAGCTGCCTCTTTGGAGACTCCTGAAGGTCATGCTGAAAATGTACCAGCTGCATGTGGATGTCTGAGACAGATGAGGGAGCCTCAAATGGCACAAGGCATCCATGTTTTGGCAGCTGAATGGAGTCATTACCACCATGCAAACCTGCTCCTGCTCCCCAACTCAGTTCCAGCTGTGACCAAAGAACTGTAATGTCACCCAAAATTGTTACTCAGCTGTTCAGTTCCCTGTCAACCGACCATCACATTTCCCAGAATGGATCAGTCGTGAGGGAGTCCCTGGCTGTCCTGCCCCTTGCTGGGTTGGTGGGTTGGGCTCTGGCTGCCAGACCCTGACCTGCTGTGCTCCTGGCCCCTGCAGTCCCCCCATCCCTCGCAGCACCCTGACACTTGGAGTCAGAAGGGAATTAGACCGTTCAACTTCCTGAAGAGCCCTCAGTCACTCTGCAACTCATTTTCAGTTGTTTGTGCCTTTTCCCTAGCCATCTTCTGAAGCTTCAGCTTGCCCTTCCAGAAAGCAAACGAATTAGTTGGTCTAACATACCATTGTAGGGAAAAAAAGAGAAATACATTAGACTCACAATTACACATTTGATGGATATATTATGAATAAAATGCTGTCATTACTCCCTCTTACAATTACATTTTTAGCTGCTCATGTTCAGTACAGTAAGGTCAACAGATGGCTTGCTAACAGCACAGCTTGTTCAGGTTGTTGTGCTGGTGACAATCAGGTCAAAACCTCACCGTTTGCTCTTCAGTTTTGCAAGAGTCCCTCAATATTTTCTAACTGATTTCAAAAGGAATTTGGTTTGCTTATTGGAAACCTATAGAGCTCCAGTTGCCACGCTGGATTTCATCTAGAAAAATGTGTGTGGTTTTGGCTAGTTTAAAATTTAAAGATGGTCAAACGTGAAGGTTTCCTTCACCTCAACAGTGAAGACGCAGAAATCAAACACTTCCTTATATTATATATCTTCTTCCAACAGATTCCTGAACATCTATTTTATGGCTAAATAGTGAGCAAGGAAGCAGAGAGAACATCTAAAGACAAGGATACATAAGGTTGAGGTGATATTCTTGCAGGAACGTTTCACTTACCACAAACAATATACATCTTGCTGTGAGAGTTAAAGGTTTTAAACAAAAATAAAAATAACTGAAGGCTAAAGGACTAAATACCATCTCACAAATTGGATTTATTCCAGTATTGTGATGTAATTTGAAATATTTGCAGCAAAAATAAAGCTTAAACAGCTGTACTATTCAAATTCTTATTTTTTTTCCATTCTATGCCAGCAAATTCATTCTAGTGTCAGTGCACAGTAAAAAATTTTCTGATTATCCACATTCATTACACAAAGTACTCCATATTGCTTTATTTCTGAGTGGTTGTCAAAGACCAGTTGAATCACTGATGAACATGAAAATGGATTGCAAAGTATCCAGATTCAAACTGGTGTCCTACTTCAACAGGCCAAAAAGGGATGCAGTATAGAAGAGAAGGCACAGCCTTGGGAGAGTATTGGCGTTTTGTTGGTCTGAGTCTTTTTTTTGGGGTTGGAAATGGCTAAACAGTGAAAATGGGGACTATTAAAAGTGATTAATCAGATTAACATTACCATATCAATCATACTAATATGCACCAACAGTAATTAATTTTTACAAAGCTCTGACTGTTGATTTCAAAGTACATTACATTACAAAGTCAGTCAGTCACTCTCATGTTCCCCTCCAAAAAATGGAGAAAATGAATCAATCTGGGTTACAAGGTACCTGTCTAATATCAGAATCAATAATAAAATCATATTTAATGAATAATATGACAGACACCCACACCCCGAGCCACCCCTTGAAATCTCATAGGTTTGCAGATAAAATTTTGCTACTACATATTTATTAAAGATTTAATGTATTTATAATCACTTCATGTTAAAGTTCTTTTCTGCATATCTGTAAGTCTGAAAACAAGGACTGTCAACCACAAAGAACATCTCATCCTCCTGAACAGGGGTCATGGTACCAGAAAGGACTAGCGGTGTAATGGGAATGAGGACAAAACCTGAATCTTGCCATGCTAGATAGACTGTCTGGGAAAAAATATACCACAATTCAGTAAGGACAAGAATGAGATTTTATAGTAAGCACAACAGTAAAACAGATAGCACACAGCTGGATAACAGTTCTGCAGTTCTCTTGGATATCATGCTTCAGAAAAGATGCGCCACAGCCGTCAGGAGTCTAAACAGAACAGGAACGGCTGAGGAACTGAAGATGTTTAGCCTAGATGAGGTCTTACAAGTTCTTGAACGTCTTACATCTCTCAGCATTCTCCTTCATAGCAACAGAGAAAACTACCATTTTCTATGTCTATATGGGTAAGAAATTGTGAGTTTAAAGCACAGGATATTATGAAGACAGTTTATAACAATAAGCACAATGAAGCAGTTGAATAAGCTCTCTGTAGAGAGAATTTCTGCAGGATTTTCCATCACTGCAGAAAACCTTGGAAAACGGTTTTCACTGAGGAAAAACTTCGATGCACACCATGATGACATAGGTATACATCTCTGAAAATGACCAGTGCCGAAGCTAGTAAGCTACCAGTAAACCTGAAGCTGACAGATTGCAAAGTCAACCAAAGCATCACTGAAACTAATCAATTTTCACAGTTGTTCTTAAGCCACCTCCAGACAATTCTCGGAGAGGAGAGCTGACTGCTTCTAAATCTTCACTGATGGTTTTGTAGACTGGAAAATTCTTGTGATTTAAAATTTATTTAGGAAGAGTACAATTAGCCAAGGTTATATTTAACACAACAGTAAATATAATGAAATTGGTGAGAAATGATTCAACATAAATAGGAGGAATCACGGCTACAGACGGCTGCGGCTGTAAACACAGCAGAGACCATAAATTAAATGCCAAATAAAGAAGCTTTATAAAACACATCTTCACAACTATAAAAGCCACAACAAAAACAGCAAATAGTGAGCTTATTTACAGGCCCTGCAGAGCTCTCTGTATGACCTCTGATAACCTCCTCTCCAGTCTGACAACTTTTTTTTTTTTCCTGCACTGCTTCATGCAAGAGTGCCTGAGTGGTCTTGCTATGTTCAGATTATTAATTTAAGTAAATCAGATTGTATAGCATATTGCAGCTGGCTTCCTCAGCCACCCGACCTACTTAAGACTCATCAATTTGTAAAGAAGAGGGAACAATAAATGTGGGATGAAATGAAGAGGTGTCTAGAGCAAATGGCTAATTTATTGGGCATGAGTGAGGTGATATACGAGTCTCTGTTTCTAATTTTTTTGAAAAAGAATTCAACACTGCAACACAGCAGCTTTAATGTCACTGATTGAATATAAAGCTCCACTTTACCTGACAACTTTTGCATCTCTGCTTTGTCCATCCCTATTCAGTAGCTTACCTGATGTTCAAAGTTGGACTGCTAAATGAAGGCCTCAATCAAGATGCCAGAGGAGTGTCTGTCTTTATTGGTGTTCTTTTCCATCTAGGGAAAAAAAACCACAACAAAAACGAACAAAAAAAACCCCTAACAACAAAAACCCACAACAATAAACGCATCTAAAAGATTCTCTTATGTATGGTTTTGCCTGAAGGAACAGAAAACACCACTATAAGGGAGTCTCATACATTTCCAATACTACAATAGATGGATCTGGCTCACTTTATTTTAATTTTCTGGCTTATTAGATAAACCAGGCTCTTAGGAACCACTTGTTATCTTATAGTCTTTCTCAATTTAAACTGTCCATCCACATTTTGTCTTGCAAGAAGTAGAGACAACTACCAGGAAGACAATCTATAATGGTGTCTGGCTGCCTCAAGGAAGGTTGCTCTGTACAACTGGTTATCCATCTGTGCAATTAGTCATGAGCAATATGACTAAGCAATGAACATTTTAGGAAGAACAACGAGTTTAAGACTTAAACCAGGATATTTCTATGGGGAATACACTCACCACAGGATGAAGAAGGTCAGAAATAACTGGCATGACAAAGGGAAAGATTTTGAAACATTACAATGTGTGTTTTTGTTGTGGCTCAAAATCTTATGGGTGAAAAAGAAACATACCTCATATATAAAGGCAAGTATGTAGTGTAGTTGCAATGTTAGCAGACTAATAATAATAATTATTATTATTCTAGTATTACAGAAAGGGAATACAAAAGATAATGAACAATATAAATATTCATAAACATTCTCAGTCATAATAAACTTTTTACACCCACACTTCAGAGTATTTTCTCTTTTATTTAATGTCAGTTAAATAAATCATCTGAACATAGCAAAGCCTGCCCTTCCCTGTTCCCTGCTTGCAAGGTCAAGAGCAGTAGTCTGAGTGGGGTGAGAAGTACAGCTTCAGTCTGTGTGAGCAGGTGGAGGGTACAGCAAGTTGACAGCATCCCGAGTCCTTTGCTGGGGATGCTGATGGTAGTATGCTGATGGCTGCTTCTTCCTCAGTGTGCAGTCTGCTTAGGGTTTCTTTAATATGCTTGGCAGCATGTTCTGACACCTTGCTCTTTCTTTTTTTGGTTTGCAAGTTCACATCACATAAGAATTTACTACCTGTGTGTTAGATGCTTCTATTTTGTTCTCTTCGGCACCCTTGAAAACTGGTTTTGCACATCTCCGTGACTGCATGTCTTTCACTGGCTATTGGTGAGCTGTTTATAGCTGTGAGGTCCCCAGTGTCAGCTTGTGCTTCATTTCTTATCACTCCACATGTATTCTTCTGCTCTGCATCTTTTGTCACTGCATTTCAAGGCTTCTGCTGTCATACCAAACCTGTATTTCTCTACATTGCATTGTTACACTTGAGTCATCAATTTCCATGTGGAACTCTACAGCTTGGAGTCTACATTCATGATTTTACGGGAGAGGGAACTAGAGTATTTTACCATTTCAGTACTTTAGGATAAAGAAAAACAGTGATTAACTTAAACAAAAGGAACAATTGCTGCTAGTTCCTGCACCAACTGCAAGAAAATTACTATACTTACAGAAATAAATTATCTCTTTTGATAAACACAATATATTCCCAGGAGTATTCCAGGTCAGAGCATTTTTTAAACTTTTGCACGTTTTGTAGAAGTTACCAGGAGGTAAAATAGCTTACTGTAATTCTCTCCACCGGTCTGTAAACACAAAAGCTGCAACTAAAAGAAATAATAATTGTGCCTTGTTTTACAAGCCAACTGACAAATTCTTGTGAGGAAATCATCACAAACTGTAATTTTCAACAAAATTAATGCATTCCATTACTGAGAATAGACTCCTCACAGCTTTAATGTGTGCTGAATAGATTCAAGAACATATCTTGCATCATCCTTAATGCTAGAGCGAAAAAGTTTTTTGATTTGGGGTTTTTTTGAGCCCACAACTTTCAATCAAAGAACAAACTGCACAGACATTTCTGCACCGGAAATGTTTGACACAGAAGGAGAATCTTACTATGCTGTCATCCACTCTGCACTTTCACTGCCATTATAGAGAAATATTTTCTGTACATCAGCTGAATGTCACTTTTATTAACCAGCAAGGTGGCTTTTGTACTGCATATATTTCCTATCTGTAAAAACACACCAAGCCTCATAAAAAAGAAGTATTTTGAAAAAGTACCTTGGCAAATCTATAAACATATGCTGTGCAGAATGTCATCAAAAATGCTTAAAATTAGACAGCCATAGTGCTTTTCCAAATCAAGTCCTGATGTTGGCCTCAATTTACACATAAAGCTAAGCAAACATAGCAGGTTACCTTACAGGATACATAAACCCACGGCAACACAGATGCAAATAAATGTGAACCACCCAAGACACAAACTAATACTCCCTGCAATTCAAATAACGCTGCAATTTTAGTTTTATTAGAAGAATTGATTAGCTTAATTGGGCCCATGAGCAGTGCTGGGATTGGGAAGGGTTAATTTTTAGGTCCCGAAAGGTTAGTCTCACTGTATTTTAAGGGTTTCTTACATGCATAACATATCCACATGCTTTCACAGTTACTTTCTCACTTCTTCATTCAAATACATACACCGTGATGAATATTTATCTAAATTTATAAATATTTTGGCTCTGAAAGAAAGCTAACTGGAGGCAAGTATACAAATAGGGAAAGGCTAAGGAGATTTTCTAGACAGTAATCAGAGAAAAAATAACTAGGTAGGAAAACTCGTGTAAAGCCAGTGAAATAATTCAATGGTATACTTACAAGAGGAGAAAAAAAGAAAAATCTCATGTAATAAAAGACAGCAGAGAAGCAACAAAGAGCAAAAATCTTTGAAAGCCCTACCTGTAAACAGTATAACTTGGTTTTTGCATTGTTATTTGGCTGGGAACACTGACAAGCAAGTTATGTATGTAGAGGATGTTTGGCTGTGGGAGTTCAAGTCTGATCCTTTAGATGGCTTTCTCAGTAAATCTTGATGAAAACACATATCCTAGAGGCAAAATCATCACTAATATCCATTTTAGCTTGAAAAAGTCATTTTATTACATGCTGTGTTGCATGCATGACTAATCCCAGGGGCTGAATAATTCATGGCCATTATGAGATGGACTCTTTTAAACTCCTGGAGTTCTACAATGGCATCAAACTTCACAGCAGCTTCACAGATCATTTCATTCAGCTAAAAATGATCTGATGTTATGTTTTCAAAGTAAGGTGTTTTTATTTGTATCACAGTGGTCGTGATTCCACCTACTGAAACCTAGCATAGCTCAGCTAGAGACATTTCCAGGCTAACCAGTCCTGCCTCTTCAGTTTCTCTGAAACCCTAAAAATCTCTGTTCTTCAGCGCTGGGACGCTGAACAGTAACATGTTAACCAAAGGGAGAAAACCCTCTCACCTACAGAGTTTGTAGCTGTCTATCGGTAACACTCTTCTCCATTTGGAAGCTGCAATAGTTGAAGATACATTAGCATATGCAAAATGAAAAAGGGCAGCTGGGAGGCAAGAATAGATTGATTTAAAGTTCCTTCACTTAGCATGAAGGACCCAGAGAAATTAGAGGTAGAAAAAGATTGTTAGATTGTGCATTCATTTCCCCCCCTATGTAACATTATCTAATGAATTTTCCAGGCAAAATTTTAATGAACATCCACTACTTTTCTACATCTTCATGTTAAAAAAAAAAAATCTTGATGGAAATTTTCTGCACGTTCAAGATATATTATCTTCTTCATTGTGTCCTCTTATTCCTGCTCTTATTGCTGTAGAGTGGCATAAAGAGTTCTCCATTCCTAAGATCAGATCTGAAATATTTATTTATAAAGAACAGCTCATTACCTTACATGGAGTTCTATTAAAATAACTAGAACTAATTCCAAAGTAAGACAACCCCATAACTAGATATTTATTGAGTGCTTCAAATCCTATCTTCAATACTAAAAAGCTAGAACACAAACCTGGAGAACAGGAGCAGAAGCATCTGGCTGCCATGCAAATAATGTTTTTTCCCCACTTTTTCTGTCCAATTAATTCTGAATGCATTTTCTTCTATTTCTTTACAGTGAATATGTGAACTAGTGAAGAATAACACCTTGTGCTCAGTGCATTTCAGGACCTTCATGACAAAGTATTTCTAGAGTAATGGGTAATTCCAGATTCCGAAACAGTTAAACTTGGTAAAAAAAAGTGCTTAGCAACTAGAGCAGGAAATGTCAGACAACCGTAATAACAAGTAGGCATACCATTCAGCTCCATTTGCTGTATTACTGGCTAATGGCAGGTCTTACCAATACGTGTTATCTGCATAAGTATAAATATTGTGTACTCCCAAGTTACAGCAAGAATGATATAAAGTATCTAAGGCACTAGATTAAAAACCTAAGTTCTAGAGGATCTTATAATAGTATTGACTACATTTTATGCAATTTATGTCATTGATCTGACTCTGTTAATAATTTTTTAATTTGAAATCAGTCTTCAGACACAGCACTTGATATCTTGCAGCACTCTAAATATAATCTGCCACATCTAGTGAGGATGGCTTTGAGAATAAAATGTTTCCTATGAATAAAGTCTATGTATTCTGACTCATATTAATAACATACCATAATGGTCTCAAAATACATTCATTAAAGCTTTTGTTCAGTTGATGAGTTGAAAGTCTGTTTTGACTTCTTAATTATCATCACTAAAGACCTTTGATGAGGATAAAATAGTGTACAGTTAATGTCTGCGTCATGGTTTTGCCCCAGTCAGCTGCTAAATTTCACGCAGCCGCTTGCTCACTCTNCATAGGGTATGGGGTATCCCTTTGGTCAGTCGGGGTCAGCTGTCCTGTTTGTCCCCTCCCAACTTCTTGTGCATCCCAGCCTCCTCACTGGTGGGGTGGTGTGAGGAGCAGAATGCCCCATACCAACTACTATGAAGAAAATTATCTCAGGTGAAACAAGGACAGTATAGCAGTACACTTATCTGTCAGTAGCACATTCAATGCTTAGGCAAGTTTAATTATATCAACAATTTTTCCTTATTGATAAATTTTGCCTTTAAGAATGTATTTCCCAACAGCACGCACAGCTGAATATCCTTTCTAGTACAAAACAACAGTAACCATGGATCCAATTGCAGCAATTGCTCGTAAGATGTTAAAACCATTGGTGTTCATTTATTTCTTATACAAACATTGTGGATGGACATCACAAGGTTGATATAAGAAGGTGCTGAAGGAGGGAGTCATACGGTAGCTGGACAGCCCTGTTTTGGTTATAGAATGCGGAATAAAGAGAGATATGGCTTCTATATACAGTCTTGAAGGCCACGGTACCCAAAGTGAGACCTTTGGCTTCATTATCCATGAAATGAATATTGAAGTTGACACACCTAAATATGGTAATGAGCTAAAAGGAGCACATGCTACACATGTATGTCTATGGTACTGGATTCTCCACCCAAACCATGTTAAATGTCACCCCAGGGAGGGGACCAGCTAAGGTTAGAGTATAAACAATGTAAGGAGCTTACCTCTGGGGGCGAGAGAAGAAACTGAAGACCCCGAAAAGGCAGTCGAGCTGTGCTCCTTCTCCTCCACCCAAGATAGGGATACCTTCTTAGGAAGCTTTGTGACACCACCTTTTTGGTGAAGAATACCCGGGGTGGTATTTCGCTGGCATTATTATCATATATTAGCACATTTATCAAGGCCAGTTCTGAACTCTTTATATCTGTCACTTTAATAAACTTTCTATCTGTTTCGGCTTTGTAAAACTGTCTCAGTGAAAGTCCTTTAGTGGGATCTGAAAGGCAAACATTGATGCGACTATGGGGCTGTATATAATCCTTTAGACATAAACCGTTGACCAAGTCTGCCACTAAGAATGGACCTAGCTGCACCTACACTCCTCTCTGAGAAGTTTAGAAAGCAAGGGGGTCTTTTCTGAACCTCATGACTCAACTGGAGGGCCTCCCTGGGCCACACATCGGACTTACACCCTTTATGTGACACCAATGATGCCAGACAACTCACTATTTAAAATTCAAGCTAAAGTTAATTTGTCTATAAACCAAATAACACAACTTTTTACAGCTACATTCCTAACAATACATCTCTAAGATCAGGTGGTTAGCTTCACCACACAACTTCTAACAGAGTATGAAGAAAAACAGCTTCGTGAGTCCTGTATCTTTACAAAAACTTAGTGATCCAACTGAATTATGAAATAGGCCCACTAGTGTCTATCTGCATTTGCATATTTCTGTTCCTGAAGCCAAGAAGCAGAAAGCATTCATAACCTAAGTGATGCAACCCACCTGGGAAGCCCATGTAAGGCTCTGATAACAAGTGAATGTCCCAAACATTCAAACAGGGATGAACTGATAACAAGCGAATGTGGCAAACATCAGCCTTGACCAAGGACAGAGCCTGCAGGAGGCAGGATACCATCTTGTGAGCCCCTTCCCCTCTCCCTGAAATGCCCTGATAAAGTCTATCTACCTCCTGTGGTTATGTGTTTGCGAGGAGCCATAACTCACTCAGACCCAAAGTGGGGGGAGACAGTGATACTCCCCAGGACCCCCATTCCCTGGCACCAAGGTCAGGCTAACAGGCCTATCCAGTTCCCCGGATCCTCCTTACGACCCTTCTTATGGATGGGTGTCACATTGGCAAGCCTCCAGTCGTCTGGGACTTCCCCAGTTGTCCATGACTGCTGATAGATGATGGAGAGCGGCTTGGCAATCACATCCACCAGCTCCCTCAGCACCCTCGGGTGGATCCCATCTGGCCCCATGGACTTGTGGCAGTCCAGGTGGAGCAGTAGTTCTCTAACTGTTTTGACCTGAATCATGGGGGGTTTAATCTGCTCCCTGTCCCAGATTTCCAGGTCCGGAGGCTGAGTACCCCGAGGACAACTGGTCTGACTATTGAAGACAGAAGCAAAGGCTGCATTGAGAATCTCAGCCTTTTNAGCAACTTCCTGGTACTCCCCCCGAGTTGCCTGTCCCTTCTTCCACTGGACGTAAACTCTCTTTTTTTCCTGGAGACTCAGCACAAGTTCCCTGTTCAGCCACGCCGATCTTTTTCCCCACCGGCTCGTCTTACGGCACACGGGGACAGCCTGCTCCTGTACCTTTAAGACTTCCTCCTTGAGGACCGTCCAGCCTTACTGAACCCCTTTGTCCTTCACGACTGACTCCCAAGGCACCCTCCCTACCAGAGTCCTGAACAGGTCAAAGTCTGCCCTCCAGAAGTCCAAGGGAGCAGTTTTACTGTGCGCCCTCCTGACTTCACCAAGAATAGAGAACTCTACCATTTTGTGGTCACTCTGCCCAAGACAGCTCCTGACCACCACATCTCCCACCAGTCCTTCTCTGTTCATGAGCAGAAGGTCTAGCGGGGCACCTGCCCTGGTAGGGTCTCTAACCAGCTGCGTCAGGAAGCTGTCTTCCACGCACTACAGGAACCTCCTAGACTGCTTCCTCTGGGCTATATTGTATTTCCAGCAGAAAAGTACAATTAGATACACTGGAAAAAAACCTGAACAATTACAAAAACTAATCTGAGGATGTTCTTAAAACTATGACAAGTAGGAGACAACAGCAAACTGATGGTTAACTGTCTATAGCAGATCTGATAAAACCCTGATTAGATAGAAGAAATCACTTATCTGCATAGTATCTAAGTGACTATGATGAGTGACTGCTGAGATGAAGGAGTGAAGAGAAGAAAATAATGAAAGCTCATATCCTACCTTCATCAGGAAACATCAGGAAACCACTAGAATTAAGGTCTTACAGGTCGGTTTAAGATCTGATCAAATCTTGCTTAACAATGGCTCAGTTTATGGTAGCAGGCATGCTTTACTGATACATGCTGTAGCTCTTGATAACGAAGTCACAAACTGGGTGACAAAATCTGTTGCTTTGTCCATGTCTTGAAGAGGCATGTATTCCACTGTCCACCTCCTTGAAGGACAACCTAGTGAAGAGATTGAATATATTTCTTCAAGGCATGTGCTGAACTGGTGAGTAGCAGCAGTGTCAATATCTGAGAGCCAACAATTAGAGATTGACAGTTTGATCTGTGTCATAGAATCCTTGGGAAAATTCATATGAAAATATTTTTAGCTTGATTTTGTGGAATGTTTTTAAGAATGGTTACCCATTCAAAATAAATCTAATTGAACTTTGTTAAATTTTAAAACAGCATTATTGTGAAAAAAAAAGTTATTCAAATCAGCATTTTTTTAAAAAAAAATTACAATTAAAATAAAAATATCAAGTTTTTTTACATAACAAAATTAAACCTTCATTTTTTCCCCCAAATTTATATTTCCCTAATCCTTTAGTCAGACACATTTTGGAAAATCCTACATATGACAACTGTTTCAGTGGTGTAAATCTGATTATCAGTGTGGATTTTTTTCATTTTTACTTTCTTCTCCCTTTCTCTGATCAGTATTTACTCTGGCATTTGTATTCCACAATCATGTTCTCTTTATCCTTGTGGTTTTATCAATATTCTGAAAGTTAAATATTCCCTATTAAATTTCCAAACATTTTTGATAATTGCTAAGTATTTATTTGTCCTTTTTCATGGTGGCATCAAGTTGCCAGACAAGGTATTTGCATTAAAAAAATAGGCTTTGCACTCCTCTTTAGCATGAATGGTTTGACTCTCTGAAGAAAATCTTTGCCACTATGTGTTTTTTACATACATAGCTGAAAAGGATATTTGAAGTAGCAGATGTTGCAAACGTGCATCTCCCGTTAAACTTTCTTGATCCCTACATTTAAATTAGTTATCAAAACCACGTTACAATTCTCTGTGGCATCCTGCTATTTTCCATCCTGCTTCTATCAATCTTTTGAATAACAGCTAGGAGGAGCCATGACTGGACCAGCATTTGCTGTAGAACATCAAGCATTAGGCTGGGATATAGAAGACAGCCTCTCATCTAGGCTTCCTTTCCCATGAAATGCTGGACTAGATGATCTTCCCAGGTCCTTTCCAGCCTGGGCTGTTCTATGGTTTTGTGACTCTGTGATAACGTGGTGAACACATACAGTGTCTCTGGCATCAACATGGAGCCAGGTTCTTAACTGGTGTGCTTCCACTTACTTCCAGTGGAGACAATAAGGCAAAGTAAGCTCTGGGAATAAAAAATGTTTCATGTGTATGGTGTCTACTGGATCCTGCTCCATGACTGGACTCCAAAACCCAATTTCAATGCAGACAACATTCACAGCAATCACTAGTATTATTGTTACTATATGAGAAGAGAGGCAAAATAAAAATGCATGTGTGCTGTAAATATCTTCTTTTCATGATTTCTACATCCCTTTAGCTCATCATACTTTTGGGTTTTTTTAACCCTTCAGATAGAGAACTAGTTAATTCTATGGAGTAAAGAGTATTTTAACCACTTTAAAATGTATTTTATTCATGCTTATTACCCTAATACCCATATCTGTGTCTATATGCAATTACACTTTCAATTTCTTTAGAATTCATTTTCAGTTGAATTTCGCCTTTCCACTCAAGCATCCAAACCTATATCATATAGTTGTCTTTGAGTATTTCAATAAAGATTAAAACTAAAGCTGATTAGGGAATACAAAAAGATAATGGCAATTCAGTGATGTCTTCCTTTTTCGATTTTGCTTTATTTTTCTTCCCAAATATAACATTGAAGTTTAAAGTAGAACACATAGAAAAGCCTTGGGAAACGCATCAGAGCTTTTCAGATTTGATTTTAATTTTGAAATAGGATTATATTTTTAAACAAGGTGTAGTAGAACTCTTCAGTTCTAAGGAAATCAAAATTACTAGCTTACATTAAGTAGAGGCTAGCAGAGTCTTGATCAGTTAAAGGTTTAATGTTCAGAACTGAACAAATTAAAATAAGTGCTATCCAAGTACAAAGAAGTATTATTTAAATCATGGCTATTAGGCTCAGCTTTCTGCTATTTTTCCAACATTTGAAACTGGTCCCTATGCTGATAATTTCCAGACAATAAATAAAGGCATATCCAACTAGTCTACCTGACTTAGAAAAGGTTTATTACCCTTACACCCTTTTTCTTCCTGCAGAAAGATAAACAAATGCCTTGAGTGAGATCACATTGCAGTATTTCTCTTTTTTGCTAACACCATTTGCCACAGTAACTGCCAATTTACTACAGTGACTTTGCAGATTATCTAGAAATTGCTCCCTTTCCTTGCCCGCCCTCCCCCCCAAATTAAAGTTGGTCACGTCAATCAGGCTTACTTTTATTGGTTGGAATTAAAGTAGTAGCAGGTTAAAGAGCTTAAAAGGGACAAAAATAGAAAAGATTTCAGTGGTTGAAAAATGCTCCTCTCAATTTGCAGCTTAACGCATAGAGGGTTTTAACATGCGAAAGCCCTCAGACTGGGCAGTTGGGCAGCGTAACAGCTGGCTCAGAGCACTGTTATTGTGCTCTTCGGAGAAAACACTAATAACTGTTCTACGAATAATCTAGGATAATACGATTTTGAGAGCTTTTACATTTCAAAATATGAAAATAATTCCAAAATTGATTTACTAGCATGATTTAATTCCATTAAAATCCATACATCTGCCTAGTTTTATCATAGTTACTTTTCAGAGTAGAAAACACTTCACAATTTGGACTTGATTTTAAGCTTTTACCAGTATCTATACATACATATAAGCTCTTGATATTCATAATTATCTGGCATAGTCTTCCAAGACACATTTGCTTCATTTTTTTTGCTGCTCTACAATCTCTATACTTCCTACAATTTTGCCAATGGATGAGACAAATTTTAGTGTATTATGTTATCACTCTCCTATCTGATCTCTGCTAGAAGTTGCCTAAAACAAAACTACATTAAGCTGCTATGATATTAAATAAATAGACTAAAGTGCCACCAAGAGGTGACAGAAAAATGGCTCACGCTTAGCAGTATGGATAAAAGGTTACACTGAACCACCATCCAGATTTTTAGTTCAGATTGCTAGAATGTGTAGAGCAGAAATAGATCTCTCAGAGAATGTACTTGATGATTGGATGTGACAGCAAAGTATCTTTCTTTCATGTAATATTTAACATCAGAACTAGATAATTTGGAATAAAATGAGATAACGAAACTGAGAAGAACAAGCTAAACAAGGTAACTTAGTAGAACCAGATGCAGAAACATGCATCTCAGACCCTGTTCCCCAAATTAAATATGGTGTACATCTCATATTTTCTAACAGATGAGTCATGACTGCTAAGACATTAGAAATTCTTCCCTTATGACAAAACATGTTTTCTTAATCAGCTAATTAGTATACAACAATGTTCATATGAAAAAAACCAAAAGATTGAGCAAGAGATGATAGATTGTCAATTAAATCAATATTAAGCATACTAATATTTGACATAACACAGCATTTTCCCATATGAAGAGTAAGGAAAAAAGGTCACACTATGCACATTTCTGTAGTATCACTGAACATCTCTTAACAGCAGCAGTTCTAAATTTTGAGAATTACGATAGCCATTCTTTGAATTCTTAATAGGCACTACGCTTATGTAAGTTTAATATATGGAAGGAGCAAGAGTTACTGGCTTCAGATCACATGGTCTTTCTTCTAGACCATGGTATCTTAGCTACAAGCCAAAAGTGTATTCACAATAGCATGATATTGTTGCCTTTGGTCTTTTGTCTGTCTATCTGATTCAAAAGCACTGATATGATTCACTGCATTGGATCATTCACTCCCAGGACAGAGGAGCACGGAGGCCAAGGTTTGGGAAGCTACAAGTGTGCATTCAACGTCTTCAGGAGAGTTAAAAGGAACTGAAAGTGGGAAAATACCACAGAAGAGAAGAAATGCTTCACTAGGAATGCCCTCACCTTCTCTTTTTCAGCTCAGGAGCTTTTCCAACCATCAACAGCACCAGCATAATACAAAATTATCCTTAATTTTGCAAGCGAGGGAGTACAAGAAACCAAACCAGTCAGTAAAAGAAATCAAAGTCACTTCAGAAAACCACCCAAATCTCATACTATTTTTTCCCTGTAAGAAGTATCACACTGTGATATGAAACTTCCTAAGTCTCTGTAGAATATCTTATGGACTATGATGGATGTTGAGGTAATGGTTCTAGTAGCACTGGTTATGGATTCCTGAAATGTTCAAAATAACTACCCTAGAACATTTTTCCCTTTTTTTTTCTTTTTTTTTCTTTTTTTTTTTCCCTGACAGTCCTAAGACAGGAATCTATTTTGTGTATTATTTATACACTCACACATAGAAATGTACTCCTGTTCTTCTTATGTCACAGTCTGATAATGTCCATCAGTCCTGATATAATTCTCACTGATGTGAACATAACAACAAACTATAGGTTCAATAACAGGTTCAGTGAAGTGTGAGCAAAGCAGTATTCTACTGCAAATACCTTAACTGAACTTGTGATTGTAATAGCATATGATAAATATATTTTTTTAAAAAGTTGCTTACTCTTAAGCCAAATCCAGTGTCTCTTGCTTACTGTAGTGGGCCAAGCCCCATACACCTCAGTTCCTTGTCCCAGAGCTCCTTCTCACTTCTCTGGCCACCATCTAGCCCCACATACATGCTTACCCACCCCTAGCTTCCAAATAACTCTTATCAGCATGTTCTGTACCTGCTCCCATGCTAGCTGGCACAACTTTGTTAGTGGGTGACTGCTTAATACTGAGAAGAGAGTCATCTAGTATTAGGTGAATGTGTAAGAAGTTATGTCAGGAGCTGTTTTTTATAAAATATGGGACATTCCTAGCAAAAGAAGTTTTTCCTATCTTTTTTTTTTCCGTCTTTTCTTCCCTGGAACATTTTTAGTAATCACAACATCTTCCCCCTCCAAAAATAATAAAAAAAGTCCAACCAAAAAGAAAAATTCCACATAGGTAAAGATGTTTCTTTTCCAGTTTATACTGTATTTAAATCAATCAGTTGTTTTTGTCTCTATGCAAGGTTTTGGGTCGTATCAGAAGCCAAAAACTAATGTTCTTCAAGTATCCATAACCAGATGAGTTTAAGAAGAAGTTACTTAACAACATTAGTGGGTAATAGGTGGGGGGGAGACAGTTGGACTGGATGATCCTTGAGGTCTCTTCCAACCTTAATGATTCTATGATTCTATGATTAAACAGATCTCATGAAAAGGTATTTAACTTTTTTTTGCATTGACTAATTGGCCAACAGCCAATATAAAGAAATAGCAGTTATGTGCTTTCAGAGGCTAGGGAAGAGAAAGATAATTTTCAGTCAAATACCTTCCTCAGATCCAGACTAGTCTCACCACAACTTGGAAATTATTACTGAAGGGTTCGTAACAGGGCCAAACCCCAAAAAAGACCATGGAAGCTAATACTGTATTAGCTTATTATCTGCTCAGTGTATTTCTCTTCTTACTCCTTCATTTGGTTTTAACAGTTGCAAAAATTCACATATTCATCAGAAACCTCATACATAACACACACTAAAACTTGTTGAAAATCAGGGGTAAAGAGATTAATACTTCCCTGGTGAAGTAAATTAACTTACTCGTGGAGAGCCACCCTTTCTGAAAAATCATCATATCTTATCTAACATTGCCCCCTATCCTCCAGTTCAGCTACAGTTTTGGTCAAATTTGTTCTTAGCCTGAAGTCTCCATAATCAATAGACTTCATCATGAATGAATTCTGTATATTATCTGACCTTGCTGATATAATCTTCTTTGAAATTTGAAAAATATATTTAGAAGAGCAGAGGCCATTGAACATATTGATTAATTCCTGACAATAACAACATAACTAATTATCTCTATAGACTTCCCGCTGCATCCAATTCACAGAAAATAGCTCTATTCCAATGAACTGTGTTTTGGTATAGCAGCCTCCTGATATTTCATGGTTTTATTTAAAGACCTTCCTGTCTTTCTTATCTGTATGTTAAAGAAGAAGAAAACTCATTGAAATGGAAATAATCCTGAACATCTGATTATGTGCAATGTACTTTGAAATTGTATACACAAACATTTATGCTACAATAGCAACCTTATACTAATTAATAATTATGTTTGATTACTCAACTCCTGTGAGGATTGCTCAGAGACCTCATTATCCACAACCGTTAAGATATTTGTAACCAGAATCCTAATGTAGCTTGATGTAAATTAGATAAGAAAGTCCTTTCGCCATGTTGTTAGCTTGTGTCATTAGGTGAGGCAGCAGGATGGCATTAAATGAGAGCAAAGAAACAAAAATAGCATGAGAAAGTAAATGTTAAGTAAAGATAGTGATAAGAAGAGACAAGCTTTCCCCAGGAAGCCTTAAAATTTCAACGTCATGTTTAGCCAAATAGCACTCAAAGGCAAACCAAATTCTCTTGCAACTATTGCCTAGTGCTTTTCTCAAACTTCCTTGCTACTGATTAATAGCCTCTACCAATCAAGAAAAAATGTCCTGATTTTGTGAAATGCACCTGCTGAATGTCAAATGGAGGTATTTTTATGGTAACAGATACCAGAAAGAGCAGGTGCTAAAAATGTAAATTTCAATCATGTTTGCCACCAACAGACACAAATAAACACATTCAGAGAGCTACTTTTCTTATAATAACTCTTGTGCAGTTGTTACTAGCTTATGCCACAAAGTAAATTAATGGCTTGTTAATATGAATCAGTGTTAGAATAAGAAACGAAGAGAAAAACTGGTAAACCTAAAGCTTGCCTATGCAGGGACAGCTAGTCTTGCAGGCTTTTCCAAGACCATACCAAGCACAATTCAAGAGCACCAGTATTTCAGCAAAGGATACAATAAGAAATTTAAGTTTGATAATACTGGAAGCAGGGAGCAATGCACTCCCTGCATCCAGCTATATATCTTGGTCATTCAATAAGCCAGTTAAGGAGATTTTGGGAAAGCTTGCCTTAAGTAGAATTACAAGTACCTGCTGAAGGCTTGGTTCAGTGGGCTCTTATCCTGCACTTTTTTAGACTTTCAGATGTGGTTACTTTCCAAGAAATCATACTGGACTACAGAAGCAGCATTTCTCCAGCTCCCACCACCACCATTATCACTGTGCCATCAACTTCCCAGCCTCTCTCAGACAACTTGAGCCCTTTTAGATGGGAAGGAACTGTAACATTGTAAAGAGTAACAGATCTAACCAGGGCAGATTGTGTAAAACACCTTAGAGAGCAAGAAAGTTCTGCATAAGTAAAGGACACGATCTTCTTGGAATCATAGAATCACAGAATCACAGAATGGTTTGGGTTGGAAGGGACCACAAGGCTCATCTAGTTCCAACCCTCCTGCCATGGACAGGGACATCATCCACTACACCAGGTTACCCAAAGCCCCATCCAACGTGGCCTTGAACACTTCCAGGGATGGGGCCTCCACAGCTTCTCTGGGCAACCTGTTCCAGTGCCTCACCACCCTCACAGGGAAGAATTTTTTACTAACGTCAAATCTAAATCCCCTCTCTTTTAGTTTATACCCATTTCCCCTTGTCCTGTCACTACAGTCCCTAAGAAACAGCCCATTACCAGCTTCTCTGTAGGTCTCCTTTAGCTATTGGAAGACCACGATCAGGTCTCCCTGGAGCCTTCTCTACTCCAGGCCTAAGAAGCCCAGCTCCCTCAGCCTGTCTCCATAGGAGAGGTGCTCCAGCCCTCTGATCAACTTTGGAGCCCTCCTCTGGACTTGTCCAGCAGCCCCACGTCTTTCCTGTAGTGCGGACCCCAGAGCTGGACGCAGTACTCCAGGTGGGGTCTCACAAGAGTGGAGTAGAGAAGCAGAATCACCTCCCTTGACCTGCTGGCCACAATATTTCTGATGCAGCCCAGGACACGGCTGGCTTTCTGGGCTGCTGGCCCACACTGCCGGCTCATGTTGTTTTTCATCAACCAGCACTCCCAAGTCCTTCCCCTCAGGGTTGCTCTCAATCCATTCTCCACCCAGCCTGTAGCTGTGCTTGGGATTGCCCCAACCCACGTGTAGGACCTTGCTCTTGGTCTTGTTGAACTTCATGTAATTTGCACGGGCCCACCTCTCAAGCCTGTCAAGGTCCCTCTGGATGGCATCCCTTCCCTTTAACATGTCAACTGCACCACA
>VWZZ01008423.1:44916-69969 GCA_013399095.1 Psophia crepitans | reverse complement strand
ATTTGCCCTTTGTGAAGCCGTGTTGACTGTTGTCAATCACTTCCTTACTTTCCATGTGCCTGAGCATAGTTTGCAGGAGGATCTGCTCCATGATCTTGCCCGGCACGGGGGTTAGGCTGACCAGCTTATAGTTCCCTGGGTCTTCCTACTTTCCCTTTTTGAAAATGGGGGTTAAGTTTCCCCTTTTCCAGTTGGTGGGAACTTCAGCGGATTGCCACGTCTTCTCAAATATATGGACAATGGCTTGGTCACTTCATCCGCCAGTTCCCTCAGGACCCGTGGATGCACCTCATCAGGTCCCATGGACTTGTGCACCTTCAGGTTCCTTAGATATTCTGGAACCTGATCTTCTCCTGCAGTGGGCAGATCTTCATTCTCCCAGTCCCTGCATTTGCCTTCTGCAACTTGTGCAGTGTAGCTAGAATGCTTGCCAGTGAAGACAGAGGCAAAGAAGTCATTGAGTACCTCAGCCGTCTCCATATCCTGGGTGACCAGGTCACCTGCTTGATTTTGAAGGGGATCCACATTATCTATAGTCTTCCTCTTATCACTAATATATTTATAGAAACTCTTCTTGTTGTTTTTAACCTCCCTGGCCAGGTTTAATTCTATCAGGGCTTTGGCCTTTCTAACCTGGTCCCTGGCTTCTCATACAGTTTCCCTGTATTTCTCCCAGAAGCGTAACAACAATGCCAACAACAATGGCTCTTGTACTATCAGCTTTTCCCTCTTGGCCCAAAGCGTTTTATAAGGACAGACAGAATTGTCATATTTGTTTTACAGATTGAGGCATAAAGAAATTATTTGTCCATCAGCCAGCTGATGAATGGTATGGCGAAGATTCTGAGGGTCACAATCCTCGATTCAGAGATATACCAATATACATTCATAAGGATTTCTACTCCTATACGTCTCTCATCCAGAGTCTCTCATGTAGTTTGTTCAGTGTCCCACCAACACCTTAAGTATACTTGTTCATACCTTCCAGCAGAGGAGACAGGCAACTTCCAAGATCTATGTGTCTCCTGGAATCTCATCAGGAAAAATCTCTTAGAAACAAACCCTTGAACCGAGATCGCTTAGTTTAGCATACTGAAAAATACTGTTAGGACTCAGGACTACAGAAAGCAGTGTTTGCTATGACAGACTTGACTCTGGTACTCACTACACCCTGGGGACTACCACAGGGAATAGGATTGTAAGTGCAAAGACAAAAACAGATGTAGGACAATTATTTTCCCAGTTAACATTGTGAATGAACTAGTAACTGTACAGAGAGCATCTTCTTCTGTTTCTCCTATTACAGAAGGAAGAAATAACAAGAAGTCACTTGGGTGTCTCTTCCAAAATATTTCTGTATAAGAAAGAAATATTGGCGATAGTTGTCCAAAGAGAAAAAAGTAATTTTAAGTCATTGCTGGTATGGATCCCAAGGGTTCAGCTGCTAGCATTTACTATTGGAATTATCTCATCTTAGCTGGCATTACCCAGCAAAACAAAACAATATTTGAAGGTCATACTTATTTTAACAAAATATAGACACCTATGGAAAAAGACCATAAACAAAACCACTTATTGGTCTCTTAAACTTGTCCCTCCTCCTCAAAAAGAAAGAGTAAAATCTTAGCATTGGCAGGACAGCTCATGCATTTGTTTAAATGTTAGTAAAGATCTTACTGGAGATTTCTCTGTCACAAGTTTGATTTCAACAGCTTCTAAAATCCAAAGTCAAGCAATTCCACATGTGTAGGTAAAAAATTCCCAAAACAAACAAAAGAACCCAACCAGCTCATCATACAAATAGATACACTACCACCAGCACCCCATCTGCACCCTTTTCTTTGTACATTAATCATGCTACCAGCCTGAACTGTGGACAATTAAGACAGCAGCTCCTACTGCAAAGAGGATCAAATCCTCTTAAAGTTGCATATGGCCCTTTAATCTAAGTGCTCCGTACAGAGGACTTAGTTTTAGAGCTCACTCCACATGAATCAGCTTGAACTCTGTAACTGACCTCATTTGGCATCTGTCAGAAACTAAAAGCAATAGCACCCAGCTGTTCACTTTAGTAAAACATACAATTGCATAAATAAAATATAAAATACTATAAATTTAACTGTAATCCTTTGGAAACTCAGCACTACTCAGTGGCAAAAATTCAGCTGTTAGCCCTTTTTAGTTCTGGGATTTTAATGTCTTCTGAACAAACCCTCTCCAGTTCCAATTCCTGGCCCAAAGATTTTCTGCTGTGTTTGCTCATTCTGTACTGTAATGGCATGTGGGATTCTTTTCTACCCTAAAATAGAGTCCTTTTTTCAAAGTGCAAGAGTATTTTCAATGTCATCATCACGGAGAAAAGCATTCAGCAAGCTGTTTACCAGGGATTAGAAAAGGGACTTTAGCCCTTTATATCATTTCTTAAAAGTTGCAGTTCCTCTAACCTCCTATGCTTACTACCAGGAATAGTATCTGTCTTCATCTATTACATGAAGCAATGGTCAAGAAAAAATTATATAAGGGTCTACCACTCTTTACCTGCTCCTGGGCAATTCACTCTAGGAGTCTTCATAGTTTCAGCAAGGAGCCAGGTATTTTCCACCGTAAATAACAGCAGTAGAATATGCTATCCAAATTTACATTCTGAAGCGTTAAGAGAGAAGAATACATTAGGAGAAAAGAGTTGGAGGGAGACAGAGAGGGGTGCAAAGACTGTACTGTGGCAAAGAAAATATCACAGATGATTATACTGCTGGGGGAAGTCTGGGCCCTTCTGTGCAACGACTGCACTTGGCTGCTTCTGGTACCTCCACTGGCACCCAGACAGGTCCACAGAAGGAAGCCACATATTTCACGTATTAGGAGAGGACTAAGGGTGTTGTACAGACAGACTGGTGGTAGGAGAAAGTAAGAGGCCAGATGATGGGAGTTCATGGAGGGAAAGCTGCTAGGTAGCAGGATAGGAGGAAGGTCACTGCTGCCCAGAGGTCAGAGACTGATAGGGCAAGATGGTTGGGAAAGGGGAAAGCCAGTGAGAAGGAACTAAGTTTTTAAAAGAGAAGGAGGAGAATGAGCAAGGTCCTGAATGACAATCAATTAAGAAGGAAACTGGGAATTATAAGGAAAGTCACAAAGTGAACTCAGAAAAGTAAACCAGGTTATGAGGCCAGTAGTAGAACAGAAGCAGGACTGAGGCAGAAAAGCCTCTGGCAAGAAATAGCAGAACAATAAAGTCTATCCTTAAAAAACCCTAGATCTCACTACTTACTCTTCAGAGTGAAAAAAAAATCAGAAATTCCTACATCTCATGTCCACAGATCTCTCTGAAACCACTGGCAAAGCGTGCCATTTATCTTTAGTCCACATGGAGAATTTATATTAGCTATTGCTAAACGTTACATACTCATCTTGAGTAGTAAGAATGTGTTGATTCAGCTTAAGGGGGCAAAATCTTCTGAAGAACCATGAAGAAATAACTCATTGGTAACATATACTGGAGAAAGTAGAGTGTTAGATTCCTTTTTTGCAGTGTAGACAATTAAATTAGAAAAATCATACCAAAAAATTAATATGTATCTTACAGCTGTAGATACAAATGCTTCTGAAGACTATAAAATGCTAGAACCCTTAAAGCAGTTTTTTTGTTAATATTATGTCATTGCATTTCATATTTTTGTATAGCATCCCTGCCAATGTATTGCACAGACTGGGCTCCCTGACTCTTCTGATACGGCTGCAGTACCTTGGCAAGTTTAAAGGTAAGCATTTATTTTTAGCTAGTAAACTATTGCTAGAGGGAAGTACAACATGATAAAATATTTAGTTTATGTATTACAAGTTACACATACTTACACCAGAAGTATCTCTACCGCTCATTTCTGATGTTATATACCAGTGTTATACTTTATTTTTTGTGCCCCATGTGCAAAAATCAAGTAAGTTGAATAATAAAAAGTGGAATAAAAATAGATTAGTTCTCCAGGTTCTAATAAAATCAAACGTGGAAACAAATTTACTCATAACTAAATTAGGAATGTTTTACTTTGGAAATCCCCTACAAATAATGAAGATAAATTGACATCATTAGTTTAATTCAGTTTACACATGCTGTTTTGGAATATTTTTTTAATCACGGTGTGGCTAACAGAATATAAGGTATTCAGTTGCACTTTCATTATCCAATGAAGTTGCAAAGGAAAAGAGTAACGGTGAACACAGAGACACCCACAGAGTGGTTTCCCTAGCAACAGGGAGCAGGAATGTGCTGACAGCTTTCCATTCGTCAAATTACTGGTGGCTCACCACCACAGTCTGTAGATGAGAAACCTATTGCACTTAGAAAATAGACTTATTTAAAATACAGTTGATGTTGTTTCCCAGCCATATTTTCCTTCCCAAATCTTTAAGAAAACACTCTTTGAGAAAGGTTGTGTGTCTGGTTGAAGATGCTTCAGGGGGCAAAAACTTTCAGAAAAACTCTGGGTTATTTACTTGCAGAAAGTTGGACCTTGTTTCATCTCCCAACTTGGTGTTCAAAAGTTGTGCTGCCGTCACGCGTCATTCACTGAGATTCTCCATGGCATAACTCACTCACTGAGGTTCTCCATGGCATATATTAGTAGGTAATATAAGTGGTTAGTAGGTAATATAGACGGTAGGGGGATGGTTGGACTAGATGATCTTGAAGGTCTCTTACAACCTTAATGATTCTATGATTCTGGAACACAGACAGATCTGAAGGCACTCCACACTGGAGCACAATGCCAATCTTGAACAAGTTCAAATGCCAGATGTATTAGCTTGGCCTCTTGTGTCTCTTAAAGACAATCCCATAGCTTTTAAATCACAGCTGGCTTGCATACCACTAGGCTGGAGTGGAAACAACCTTCTCACAAGGAAAATAATTTTGGCTTTCTAAGGTATTAAGTTGTTACAGTGAATTTTCCTTACTCTTTCTATGTGTGTCTGTACTGGGACAACACTTCCTTCTGTGTCAATCTATATCCATCTGTTAATTTATATTGTCCCCATCACTGTTTCACAGGAACCTCACAACATCTCTAGCATATAGAGAGGTCTTATCCTAAAGTATCTAGAGAAAATGAGTATAAAACCAAAATACTCATCAGAAAGTCATCTATTCCCAAACAGTTCTAGCATTTTGCACTGCAAAACTTAAACCCAACCTGTTGCATCTCCTACGTGCTTACTTATGTTACTGATTCTAAATGTGGAAAGTAAAAGCTATACAGCAGCATGACCTCCTGGGAAAAATTCTGCTAATCATTCAAGACTCTTTCCCTGAAACCACAACCACTGTGATCAAGTACCTGGCTAACTGCAAAAGGCAGTGCTTCTGCACTGCACTCAAGATTCTCACCTGGTGTAAATTCATGGGGAGCCACTCAGACCTGAATCCAAATGAAGCTGAGCTTGAATTCTGTAAAAACAAGGTTTTGTTCCCATTCCAGGGATTTAATTTCTTCTACTTCTGATTGTAAAACTAGAGTGCATTTTAAGTTTGCACAATTATAAAAAGGAGGAGAGTGATGAAGAACAACTATTGCAAAATGTGGTGTCACAATAGGAAGGGTCACAGAATAAGCTTCTTCCCCCTTCTCTGGGTTCTTCTCTTTTCCTATACTTTGCTCTGACAGGCGAGTAAAGCCTTCAAATAACCACTCTGTCTCTGTTCATTACCCACCTCCATGAGCTAGACTCTCCAATATGGACTTGTCCCTCTGAGATTTTGGCAGCTAAATTAGGAATATTCATAAATTTCCTCTGCAATTAGTGGTGAGACATGTGCTCCTCAGGTAATTCATATTTTAGATGGGCTGGATTATTTTATGGAGAGGTCTTTCCCTCCAAACTCTGAGCAAACTGAGAAAGTGCCTCATACAGATGTATAGGTTCAATACTGCCACCATCACTTCACGCCTTTCAAACCTCCATAGAGCTAGAAACAATGTGGCTTCTACCATTTATGAAATTGATAACTGTTGAATTGTTTGCATCCATATCCTTTTTATAGAGGGGCGGACTGTGAAAAGAAAGTAACAGGAGAGATAAGAGAACAATTGCTGTATTTGAATCCTAATTTAGTTTTGGAATCTGTTACCTTCAATGTGGAAGCTGGTGACATTCAAGGCAATTATCCCGTCAATGTATTATGCACTCTGATTGTGACAGCAACGCAAGGATGGCATTGCATTTGCAGGGCTGGTCTCAGACAGGATGACAGATGGCATCTCCATTTCATAGTGCTGTCCCCAAAGAGATTTAAAACCCAAATGAGTAGCTTTCAAAGAAGATAATGTTAACGCATAAAAAGTTATGATTATTCATGCAATTTAGACAATGTTAATCTGCAGCCAATGGCAGTCAATATTCCCTGGAGCTCAATCCCAGTCCTTGAAATCCCTGAGCAATGCCTTTATTTTAAAGATGAATAATGATTGTGAGGAGCACAGATATCAGTGCAGAAAATATGTGAAGGTATAAGACCAGCAAACTGAAATGTTTGCTCAGCCCAGTCTGCTCTGTGGAAAATCTGCACTTGCTGAAAAGATTTTAAAACCTGTAGGAGTGGTGTGAACTACCTGACTGTAGAATTTCACAAATGGAAAAATGGAGTATCTACATCCTGTCTGTACACTAACCATGCATGGCAATTTGATATATAGGAATAGTATCACAAAAATCCACAGAAACCCAACATTGTACTCAACAATTACTTACTGACAGTTGACAAAAGTAACGTGAAGATCTTGCAAGGAATCTACATTTGAAGCAAGCAAGCCTAAAAATTCTGCCTGCTAATACCGTACTACAAATCTGTGATAAAAGATTAATTTGAGAGCAAACATCTACTCTTCTGATTGTTTTGGTAAAATTATAGAGGACTAGTTCAATTCTTATATGGGAAATATTTCCAAAATTGAACTAAATATTTCCTAGGATACTGAGCTGTTTCTTTGTGATACACAGCACTAACACAACCAAACTCTGAGAGCTACAGCAGTCCAGGACATTGCCACGTTTTTGAGTGAAACTACCTAGTCAATTATATCTGGGCAGATTTGTGAGGGTAGAATTGGGCCATGAATCCCTTTTTTTTCTCACATCTCCACAACCTAAGCTCATAAATAATTCCTTTCTCTGGTGAGGACAATTTTAACATATCTGCAGAAGAAACTACTCACCAGTGTGAATTAGGGAATCACAGTCCATTCCCTGGAAAGTAAATAGACTTCTCAGTGCTTTCATTCATTTCTAAATCATTAGAAAATAAGATCTAAAAGCATCATAAATCAGGAAATAAATACATTTCCAACTGTTTTCAACTTGTAACATTCAATAATCTCTATAGTTTAAACTATGTATTTTCTAAATAAGCAACAGAACATCAATGAAGGATCAAAATAGTCAGCATCTACCCAACACATCTTTAAAGGGTTGATACTTTGCCGTTCTCATAATACTGCTCTAATGCCTTTGGAAAAAAGCAAAGCATAAGAAAAACTAATGTAGACATACATCTGAAAAATAATTATTAATTGTTTTGTGTGAAATGCTGAACATGAGCCAACACTGTGCCCAAGCTGCCAGGAGGACCAACCATATCCTGGGGTGCATCAAGCATGGCATTGCCAGCTGTTCTAGGGAAGTGATCGTCCCACTCCACACTGTGCTGGTGCGGCCTCACCTCAAGTACTGTGTGCAGTTTTGGGCACCGCAGTACAAAAAAGGACGTAAAACTATTGGAGAGCATCCAGAGGAGGGCAACAAAGATGGTGAAGGGTCTAGAGGGGAAGACATATGAGGAGAGGCTGAAGTCCCTTGGTTTTTTTAACCTGGAGAAGAGGAGACTGCGGGGAGACCTCATGGTGACCTACAGCTTCTTCACGAGTGTGAGTGAAAGGGCAGACACTGATCTCCTCCCTCTGGTGACCAGCGATAGAATCCGAGGGAATGGCATGAAGCCGCGACAGGGGAGGGTTAGTTTGGAGATCAGAAAAAGGTTCTTCATGAAGAGGGTGTTTGGGCACTGGAACAGGCTCCCCAGGGTCACAGCACCAAGCTTGGCTGAGTTCAAGAAGTGTCTGGACAATGGTCTCAGTCATCTGTTGTGGTTGGGCTGGTCTTGTGTGGAGTCAGGAGTTGGACTCGATGAACCTTATGGGTCCCCTCTTCCTTGGGATATTCTGTGATTCTACGATTAACTCAATTTCATTGCTGTAGAGTAGCTACACCTTTCCTATCCATCCATTCATCAGTTCGCTCCAGACTCTCCAGACTGATATTGTCCCACTTTTGTTCAGACATCTAAATGAGATATCTGAATTAGAAATAGAATCTGCTTTGATTCTCTTGACAGCTAATGGTAAGAGATATGTCCTTCAGCTGATACTGGATTTCACTATTAAAAAGCTCCCTGAATTTAAAAATGTTCATCTCAACCCTGTCTAATGCCATCTTCATTACCATGGAGAAGTAGCACTGATAATTTTAAGCTAATTCAAAACAACTTTAAAGCGTGTAATCAATGGATTGTACATGCAAAATCATTGTCTTCCAAAGCAGCAAGTAATGTTCAATGAATGCAGTTAACACCCCACTCAGTAATGAAATCGAAAATTAGAAAATTTAGAGAAAAATTATGGAAATTTTCAAATGAGGCAACAGGGAAGAAGTTACATTTTGAAGCAAACTTTTTCATTGATTGAGGAAATACTTGTCACTAAGAACCTAAGAATCAACCTTCATTCTTCATTTCACCTTCATTCTAGCTTATTCTTACCAAACCTCACGAAACACATTAACTTCTGAGTTCTTTGAGATGCTTTAGCAGCCTAGTATTCAAACAGTGATGTTGAAGCTATTCAGCTGGAAATAACAACAATCTAATGAAAATGTATTTTCCACTGGACCTTCTATAGGATATAGCTGGCTGCTTACAATTGAAGGAGGTCAGTAAGAAGTTTCAGTGAGTAACTAATCAGACACTAATTCACATGAATGGAGCTGAAAAGCATCATTATGACTCAATCACTAATTCTTTTTGATGTACAAGAATAATTTTTTTAAAATAATAATCCTATTGCCATTTCTTATGTGAGTCCTACATATTGCTGTATTTGACAATTATACTGGAAAAAAACCCATACCATCACCAGGAAAGCATGTGAAAATGTAACTGGGCTGTGTCCCTAGCTTACTTAACCATTCTCTGCTGTAATGGCTATGAAGGTTTGATTATACTGATCCTGAGTCAGCTGGTGGGTTCCACAAGCCACCTAACATCCAGTGAAAAAATATAAACAGGATACATGTTGGGGGAAGTGGGTGGATGGATGGATGGATGGATGGATGGATGGATGGATGGATGGATAGATAACAGCTCCGTATGTATATGCCCTTCCCATGTTCCTAACGGCAGATGTTCCACTAAGAGCCGCAAACTCATCTTTTCTCTAGGATGAGCATTCTGCATGTTGAGACCATAGTAGTAATTTTCCCATCAACTTAACTGAATACATAATGAACATACAATATGATATGTGGACCTACACAGCTGAGGTTTCATGTGCTTATTGCTTTCATTCATAAGACCGAAGATTATTATTATTTATTTTAAGCTCAGTAAAGGTAAATAAAAGGTAGAAAAAAGGATTTGTGCAGCAGATCAGAGAAGACTATCATGATTCTTTCTTGCCTTAAAATCTGTGAAGAAAATGTTTGGCTCATTCATTGCTGTGCTGCTACAAGGCACATGTAAAAGAACAGTAAACAAAGAAAAAACCCCAAATTAATTATGTCTGTGCATATACATATACACATTCTCCTTAGCATAGTCTCCACGTTTCACACACAGCAAGACTCATTAAACTAGGCCCTGAGTTATTACAACAATCACAAAAAGCTTTATAGTTCTAGAAGGTGCTGGACTTTTTGCTACACTGTACACTCCTCAGATTTATCTCAACAAGTCATACAGTGAGTTTGGGCAAAGCAAATCAGAAATTGAGACAGCAACTTTATTTCAGCTTTTCAACTTTTAAGTAAGGCAGAAGGAAGATGCAGAATCTAGATGTTCCTACAAAAGTGACTTCCATGGCATATTTGAAACCCAAGACTAATGGTACATAGATGCATAAGTGAACTCTTTAAAGTCATATGATGTCTTTTAACACTAGAGATAGCCAACTGGCTATCTAAAATTATGGGAGTATCCCTAGCAATACCTAGTGCTTTAGTGTGAATAAGGACTGCACTGCAGAAAGAAATCTCCTAATCCCCCTTCCTTACTGTGCTTTGGTTTCTGTCACTGTGCAGCCCCAGAGCATGCAAACCAGTCATCATGACAATGCAAGGGCATGCTTAGTCAATAGGGCCATACTTGAGTTAATCTGAAGTAAAATTTCTGAAATACACACAGTATGGATGTCAGATCGCTGGCACAAACTACTCCACAAATTCATGCTGATTTTGCCATAATACTTGCTACTGTTCATACAGTCACAGATCATCAGAGCCAAAAATCATCTAGGGGTTTCATGGACTCATTTATCCATCAGCTTAAGCTGTAGTATGTCAACTTAGATCATAAATTCTGCGGGAGAGAAACAAATTTTTCTTCCATATTTCCTTGGTGTTCAAGTCTATGAGGGGCTATAGATCAAATTGCAATGATGTACCAAGATAGCAAGGATGAACAGCACTAGTGTTAAATCTCCCCTAATAAAACACAAAACCACTTTCATGCCTTCCTTTAACGAGCCTTTTAAAAAGGACTGAAAACATAAACATAAAAATGCTCTTACTTTCCCTGTTCTCCTTATTTTGCTTTTTACTCTTTCATTGAAGTAGAATTGTCTAAAAAAGATAATGCTACTAGGCATCTTTGAGAATCTAAGGGAAGAAGATCTAGAAGAAGATCAAGAGATCAAAAAACATGGAGTTTTTACACTAGAATTACAGACCTGTCAATTTCCAATTCCAGAAAAACACTAGAACAAATAAAAAGTCTGTAACCATCTAGTGGATTACAGGATGATGAGCAGAAATTTTATGTGAGTTTCTCAAGTACAATATCCTCATTCCTCTTGTCATGGGAAAAACAATTTAACCCAAATATCTTGCCTTCTGTTAAGGCTCTTGACTGTTTCATATGACTTTTCATGAACAAAATAATGGAGTATTGCAGAGGTTATAAAAGATTACAAAACTACTTGAAAAAAAACCTTACTTATAACAATTATGGGTCATTGTTGCACTAGAAATCCCTAAACTTGGCAGTCCTTAGTATTTTTTTGGTGTGTACATATATATATGTGTGTGTGTATATGTGTATATATATATGTGTACACACCAAAAAAATACTAAGGACTGCCAGGTTCATACACACATACCTATAGGGCCTGCACAAACCTTTGAGTCACCAGAGCCTCAGCAAGGCCTCTGCCTGAATATTATGCCAAGTTTTGGCCAAGCGCAGAGTGAGCTAGAAAATTATAACTGAAAACAACTTGAATTACATGAAGTTCCCATTTGTTCAAAATTCAGAGTGGAGATTGGAAAGGAGTGGAGAGGTTGTGAAGACAGACCAACGGTTTTTAATATGTTTCTGTATGACTTTTATAAAGAGGAGTGGCATTGTCTGTTCTCCATGTTGTTGGGGACTGTCAAATGTACAAGGCACTACTCAAATTTGCTAGCAGGAAAATAAGGGTAAGGGTAAGAGTAAGAGTAAGGGTAAGGATAAGGATGAGGATAAGGATAGCAAAGCATTGAATTATTGGGGAGTTGCAGGGTCTTTAAGCATTAGAGACCTTTAAGGCTGGGTTAGACACCCTCCCCCCCCTCCCCCGCACGTATGATATAGCTGCTACTACATATATAAGGTAGGGAACAGAGTACATAGTCTTAATCCATTCCTTCTAGACAAGTTTCTATTATTGATTTTGAGCATATTCAAAATCAGAAATGGTAATATGTAATCTTTTTTTCCATCAAAAATCTATAACGAAGAGTTGCAGATCAGAAGTACATACTCAAAAGTTTGGAGGATTTAGGAGAGCACCTCCACTACAATTTCCCCTTCCCACACAAGTCAAGATGTTCAAAAGACTTTAAAGTTCATGAGGCTTAGGCATGTTACTATCAAATCTGCTGAAATATCTCCTGAGTTTCCCTTTTATGTTACTAGTCAGCAGGAGTTAAATGCATCCATGAACTCTCCAAAAGTGTTGTGAACCAGAGACACATGCATTAATGGAGTAATATGTAATTCCATTTAGAATCATCTTTGCTGACTTATTGTGATAAGTAGTAGATGTTTAAGTTATTTGTCATTATTATATTTCTTGGTTTTCCTTATTACTTGACTGTTACTGTAAAATAAGCACTGAACTTGAATTTTATTGATCTGAAAGCCACATAGGAAAGTAAAACACACTGATTTGTAATTAGCATCCTTTCCAGGAAGGCATTTTACCATAACCATTCTATAACTCTAAACCTGATTTTTCAATATAGTCTTTTAACTTTTCTTCTAATTGTTGCCAAAAGTTTTTGGAAAGTGTCAAATTTATTTGACTTGTGTTTATCTCAACTTTTAAAATTTATTTTACTTTTCCAAATCTACCAGTGCCCAGTATTGGTTTTTTTACCCTAAGAAATACTGGGTTTAGGACAAGGAAGAGCTTGATGCTGCCCTGGCACTTAAAAATACTACCTGATTTGGATCAGCAGTGACAATCAAAACTACTAGAGAATCCCAAAACACTGACAAATCCTGTATTTTGGTACTATCTGTGCATATGTTGCTTTCAATACTTAAACAGCAGGTTTTCTGGATGTTGAAGTTCACAGAATGTTTGTGAATTCAGCAGGACTGGACAAGGTTCTACTTCTATCTTACTAGTCATTCCATCCTCTCCAAGCCAATGACATTCAATTGACACTTTACACTACTGACACCAAGAATAATGAATGCAAATCATGAGGAAAATTCCCAGTCAGTCAAAGAGTGGAAAAGAAATTCTGCTTCTGAGTGAGCATACAATGATTCAGCTTAAAATGCCTACCCTTCTCAAGTCAATGGAAAAAGTTTAGTAGGTTTCAATGGGTCTGGGATTAGCCCTCCTTTTTCAAGTGCTCAAAGATGTTCTGAATTCAGCTGCCTGAACACATCCTTTCCTCAGCAACTGTGGAAAGAGAAATAGACTTTTTACCTTCCTATTTTTAATGAACAGAAACCTAAATATAGATATCTGCCACTGGTAAAGTTATATTCTGCTGAATCTTATCATTCACAGACTAAAAAATTATTTCATTGGAACTGTATTTAGAAATAACATCCCATAGTTATAAGATCACTTTGCCAAGCTTGAGCTCAGAGCTAGTGCACAAAACTGAGTTATACCTCCTTGGAATAAAAGATTTATAATGGACATGCCAACAAAACCATAAACTACACTATTTCCGTGCAACTGTATTGCTATAATATGACTTTATTTCATTTTCTTGAGAGCTATAATAAGATTAAGGCATAATCATAAATTCCCCTGTGACAAAAGATAAACTACTTCTCATTGATCTCTCAGAAACCAGACCAATTTTTGGATATTAAATAGTAATTTACAGCAGCAACAGGTATATTACTGTTCCAATAACACAATGTCAGTGACACTCTGATTTTCAGAGATGCACACTGTAGTAGTCTCTGGAGAAGCCTGATTAAACTCCTGGCCCAGACAACAGGGAATAACAAGGATTAACCAGTTGCTTGAGGGTTATCTTATGGATTTTGTTCTGGTTTGAATTGATTTATATAAACCCCTCCAACAGGCTTATTGGCATCTGTTAAGCAGGTCCCAAAGCTACACAGTTTGAACAAGGACTTTTCTGTTTTGTTGTTATTTAACATTCAGAGCAAGGTAATAGTGTTTCAGAAGTCTTTTGCAGCACCTTTCAATAAATTAAATCAATCCTTATTAATGCATTAACTGTTCGGTAGGCACAGCACCTTTATAATTAGATTAGATGAAAGTTATATAGCTTGGCAGTATTATTAAATGTGTCATTCCAATTTACCCTCTTCAAGTTGTTAGGATGATTTTTTACTGTTTAGATACTCCTAGCAAAATTCTCTATCCACACAGTGGTGCTATTGAGTGTAATCACCATAAAAACATGCATTAAGAGTTAGCCCATAAACAAAATGTCTTGTAATCTAAATATTCAGGAAGACAGAGAACAGTGCAGAAGAATTTCTACCCCAGCTTGAGAACAAAGATCACAGAAATTGGCAGGGGAAGTGAGTTAGAAGTATTTGGTACAACTTCAACTCCAACATTATTGTGGCAATTTTCATCCAAACCAGCTTGATTTTTCACATAGGAAGCTTAAGAAAAACACCAGAATTAACTCCAAATTTCTTCTATCTCTGGGAAGCACTGTAATGACAAGAATACCTTCCCCTTTCCTCTCAGATAAGACTATATTTCATCACAGCATCAACTCGCTACCTGAATAAGACCTCAAAAATATGTATAACTGTAGGGTATTGCATTAAAATTTCAGTGGAACAAAGTCATGGATAAGTCCAGTGTGATGCATTCTTTTCCTAGATAATACCTTGAAATAATGCTATGGAGTTTGTTTAGACAATACTGACAGAATTTTTATGTCATTTTTAGAACAGGTGTACGTTTACGGTTGACGTCATTATTATTTCAGGAAAAGGCGTGGACTCTGACTTCAGAGGTCACATGTCCATCTTTATAAAGACGAAACTACTGAGTATGAAGAGTTCAAACTTCCAGAGATATAAACTACTATATTAGGAGAAATGTTTGCAGATATTCTGCTCAAAGGCTATTCTTTGTCACTGTGGGTAAGTTCGTTCCTAAAGGAGACATCTAAGAGCATTTAAGTTACTAAAGGTGTCTTCTGCATTAGTGTTTGGCTGAAAGCGAGTGGAATTTCAGCCTCTTCTTTAGCTGGTTTGTGGTGCTCTGTCTACAGTGAGCTTATGACAAATAGAGATTGCTGAGATAGTAAATGAGGTCCACTACTTTGCATATATTTGTAAAGCAAGTCCAAAGTAAGAGCACATGGGGAAATGGTGGCACTGGTCTGGGCTTTGCGTGGGAACCAGCATAGTAAGTGTGACAGGATTAGCAGCAGTATCAGTGCGAGTTCTGCCTCAGTTGTGTGATGCCTCATTGGACTAATTAAAAACTGTATCTGCAGAAAGGCAATTCTGAAATGACAAGATTTCATGGGTACCACAGTCTTTATATGTTCACAGAATATTACACAAATTAACTTGGTTATAAACAGTATTTAATCTCAAACATGAAGTCAGTCTTCTCCAAAGCAGTCCATATCTACAATAAATAGAAAACGCTTTTAAATCTCGTTTCAGAGTGAAACTGATCAGATGTCTCAACCTTAAAAAGCAAAAAAGGTGTCTTGATGCAATCAGAACAGCTCCTGAGACTAGTAGTGGGTGATTTCCCTGTTAGCAGAGGACACATTTTCATAACACTGAACTTGAGTGCAAATTATGCTTAGTTCTTAAGTGGGATTAATTTCTCAAGTCAGATAGGAGTTGTCTTTAAAAATCAATGATATAATGAGATCCACAGGAAATTCTGCAACCTCTGTGACCCACCTGTTCCAGTGCTTGACCACACACAGAGGTGGGGTTTTTTTTCCTTAGGTTTAAATGGAATTTCTTGCAATTCAATCTGTGCACATTGCCTCTTGTCCATCCACTGGATACCACTGAAAAGACTCTGGCTTTGTCTTCTTTACTCCTTCCAACCAGATATCAATCCACAATGGTAGGATCCCCCCTGAACCGTCTCCTCTCCAGGCTGAACAGTCATAGCTCTCTTGGCCTCTCTTCACATGACACATGCTTCAGTTCCTTAATCATGTTCATGACCCTTCAGTCAACTTGCTCCATTAAGCCTGTGTCTCTCTTGAACCGCAGTGGAAGCCCACAACTGGACACAGTGCTACAGATGTGGTCCCACCTGTGCTGAGTAGAGGCAGAAGAATAATCTCCCTTGATCTGTTAGCAATACTTTTCCTAATGCAGCCCAAGAGGCTATTGGCCTTCCTTGCTGCAAGGGCACATTGCTGGCTGATGTTAAACTTGATGTTCACTGAGATACCCCAGGCCTTCTCTGTAAGGCTGCCTTTCAGCTGGTTAGTCCCCAGTGCACACTGGTGCCTGTGGGGTTATTCCTCCCCAGATGCAGGACTTCGCATTTCCCTTTCTTCAATTTCATGAGATTCCTGTTGGATCATTACTTCAGCCTGTTGCAGTTCCTCTGGATGGCAACACAAACAACTGGTAAATCATAATGATATCTGGTGTATGCTCCAGTTTGATATAATCTAAAAATTGTTCATGGTGCTGTCTGTCCCATCAATCACGTCATCAAGGAAAATGTTAAAACAGTAATGGCCCCATAATCAGCCCTGGGGTACACTACTATTGACTGGCCTCCATTTGCTTTCTTCACGTCCTCAGAAACCTTCCTGCATTACCATGACCTTTCAAAGATAACTGGCAATGACACTGGCCAGCTCCCTCCCTACTTGTGCGTACATCCTATTAGGTCCCAAACATCCAGTTTGTTTAAATGTTCCCTAATCTAATTCTCCTCTACCAAGCTAAGTTTTTCTTGCTCTGGGCTTTCTCACTTTTGCAGGGGCCTAGCATTCCTGAAGGCAAATCCTGCTGGCAGAGACTGAAGCAGAGGTGGCATTGAGTACCTCAGCCTTTTCCACATACTTTGTAATGAGATTCCTCACTGAGTTCAGTGAAGGACTCATGTTTTCTCTAGCCTTCCTTTTTGCTGCCAGTGTGCTTGTAGAAGCCCATCTTGTAATTCCTGCTTCTTTCCAGATAGGCTTTGGCTTTCTTAACCCCATCTCTGCACACTGGAATGATGTTTCTATATTTTTCCTCTCCATAGTTACCCGAAGCAGCTTCGACCTCCCGTGTGGTTTTTTTTAGTCTCAGTTTAGTTAGGCGCTACTTGTTCATCTACACAGGCCTCCTGCCACCTTCCTACATGGTTGGACAATTTTATTAGTTTGTCAGAGATGATCCTTGAAAACCTACCAGCTCTCCTGGACAACTTTTCCTCCAGGGCTGCCTCCCATCGTGTTGTTCTAAGCAGGTTCCTGAACAGACCAAAATCTTCTCTCCTGAAATCAAAGCTTGTGATCCTGTTTTTTGCCTTGATCCCTCATCTCCAGATCCTGAAATCATGATCTCTGCAGCAAGGCTGCCATCAGCTTTCACATCCCTGGCCAGTTCTTTTTTTTTGTAAAAACAAGGTCCATCACAGTATCTCCTATCATCACCTCTTTGGTCACCTGTGTCAGGAAGCTATCAGCAATGCACTCCAGAAAAATTCTGAGCTGCTCGCGGACTCTGTGCTGCCCTTCCATGAGACACCACTTGCTTTTTTCTCCATGAGGGGAAATTATTTGAATCTTTTCCTCACAACTTTTGTGGAGCTTGAAGGAATTTAATTATCTTGGAGGTGTTTTTCACATCCTTCAAATTTTGTTTAAACTGTCCAAAAGATTCACATTTTTAGGGAGGAATTAAGAGGGTGACAAAAGCCTTAACTTTTTTTCCTTAAGAGACTAGATAGAAAATGCAGGAAGCTTCAGTTTTGCTCAAATATGGTAATTTGACCATCTCAAATTATGGTCACATGCGTTGAGAGGTTCATCAGTCAGAGTAACAACTTTATTGTTGATTCCATACCTATTAAAAGGTGTAATTTTGCCCTTATGAAGACCATCAAATCTTCTTCAACTTCTGATCTGCAATCTCAGACTCAGGGAAGCAACCAGGAAGGAATTAGCTTCCTTCAGTAATTCCTTCAATCAGGAATAAGGGAAAAGCTCACTGAAGTTACATCAACGTATTCTGATGAAGTTAAGGGTATAGAGTATATACCTCTCCTTCAGCTCCTGCTAAAATCTATCAACATATGGTAGTCCAGTTGGTTACTGTTGATGGCAGCATCTTAAAAATATTTGTTATAGAAGCTGAAGGCTATTTCTCTGAACTGTCATTGTTTTTTATACCTGAAAATTACAATGGTTTTACTGATGGGAGAATCCTACTTGCTAACATATACTAAAAAACAGGGATAAAGAAGAGCCAGAGCCAGGATATACACATACACCTACCAAAGATACTGAACTTATCCATGTGATAAAGGGCCATCGAACAGTTATATTCACAGAACCTTGTTTTTCAGAAATTGGGATCTTGTTTCAAAACAGCAAAAAACAAGTGTTCAGTACCAAAGGCTGAATCTATAGCAAAGACAGACTAATTATTCAGCTGAGTAAGCAGAACACATGGTACTGACAAGAATTATATTCTACACTTGACATTTTCATCTATAATGTTTGCATGAAACAAAAGGTGTTTGCATGGGCTGAAATCCCAGACCATTCTTGTTTCATTTGAAACTGGAAACTTTCTGTCATATCTGCTCGTAAGGTCCCTGACAAAGGGAATATGAGAGAAGGCTTCCGTAACACAAATACTGAAAAAATGCCAGGCACATAATAGTTGGAGCAACATAACACTTCAAAAAGCCAAATTATTAGTTGTGAACAGTGGTATAACATCTTAACATTCACAAAGAATTCTCCCACGCAAATATCTGAGATCTAATATCTCATCGTATTATTTTAAGCAACAGTGCGGCTTTTCACAGTATAATAAACATGGGAAGCACACAGTGTTTCTTCACTTTCACGCCTCTGGTTTCCAGCTTATCCACAAATACAGTAAGCTACTTTTAAGGATGACCAGAATTGCCATTACACAGAAAGGTGTGATATAAAAAGCAAACTGAAGAACATATCAGTTCATCTGGATGTACTGCAATAGTACAAGAAAAACGTGTTTTATGAAACACAATTAAAATATATATTTAAATTTGCAACCTGAATTATTCTTTAACATTGTTCTTGTACTATTTCACTTCCATGTTTACTGAAGAAATATGATTTTCCTTATGATAGGCAAAGGATACATTTTTAAACTTCTTTTTAATTGCCTAGAAAAAAGCAACTTTGGCTTTGATAGATGTAGCTTTGCCTCTGTTTGCCTTACCCTGAAAAACATATTTGAAACAAAACCACATTCTGCTATACAAGGCACATCACTCACGTTCTTTTTATGCATGCTGCTAGAACATGTTTTCTGTAGATCTTTTATAATTTTGGTTCAAAGCCATTGTTTCTCTTCAACTGTCACTTAAAGAACATTATTTATAAAGTAGTCTACTAAGTGGTTCACTTTAGTTCATTTATCTAAAGAAAAAAAAAGAATGGCTCTTACATCCAGCTGCATGAAATAAGCTATTTTGATTAAAAATGCATTCTAATAAAATGTTTATCAGGATATCTTTTTTTTTTTTTTTTCAAGCAGGCTTTCAAAGCAGTGGTGTGTGAGACTTGATTAAATGCCTCTTATGTGCTATATATCCACAGTATTAAGGTCAATTGAATTCTCCTCAGCAAAAGCTGACAACTCAGATGAAATTCAGTGGGATTTAAGCAACAGCTATTTGGGCATTGAAAGCTTACCAAATTCTGCTGGCTTTTTCCCCTACTACAGGGATGTGTATATAGCAAGACACAGTAAACAACCTGAACTAAAATCACCAAGCTTAATAGGCTTTAAACAGAAGGAGATGAATACGCAACACCTATTGCCAAACAACATTAGTTAGACTGAGATAAGCAATTAAGCTGAACTACATGTTAGCACCCATAAGATGCAATGCAAGTCAATGCAGAAATATTAATTCAGGTTAAAAAAAAATCATTATGCTACATTACCTCTGCAATGATCCTAGCACAAACCTTGTCTCTGAGCAATTTAGGTCACTTTTACAGCCCCGTGCCATTAGCACCTTTTTTCTGCTCCAGACTGGATACCCCACACTCAGCAATGTTTGTGCTGATTGAACCCACCAGCCCTGTGTCAGCTGTCAGACTGGCTTCACTGGTCCCTGCTGTTCAATAGACACATCCAAAGCTCAGTACTTCTCCTCCAAGGAATTATCAGACACAACAGCCTGATGCAAACATCTCTTTAAATAGCAAAGATCAGAACCAGGTCAATAACAGGATTTTTACATGATGAATACCTCTTTCAGCTTAGAAGGAAATGTCTGCAGAGGGGATTGCCCAAGTTTCTCACCATGATTTTCAGCAATGTTAGAAGGCAGAGAGTAACAGTAGAAGTGAATTAAGAATCCACACTGACATCTTGTGGATACAGAGCTAGCAAAGTATTAATAAGCACTTAAACTCTGTTGTGTGCTGTTTAAAGAGGAAAACTTGAATAATACAGGGAAAGGGACACGGTTTTCTGAGACTTGTTAAACCAGACACTTTATGGCATGTACCAAGCCTGTGCAGAATGGTGTTTCATAAATACAAGCATCTGGATCTTCATAAAAAGATGTGAAAAAATTAATTTTATATTTTTGTTCCCAATGCCTCAAATTAAAACCAGAACGAAGCAAATTGAAAAAAAAAAAACAAAAAACCTACCCTGCATTTACATTATTATTTTAGAATACAGAAGTGATTTAGCTCAGAACTCAAAAGTCTTTAATTACTGGAAAGCAAAAGACGAAACCCCACTGCAGTTAACATGTATTAATGTGCAAAGTTTTCTGTTATGCAAACATTTCCAGAATATCAGCTAAACCCCACTGGTCTGAATCAGGCCTATTGTTAAATTAGGAAGTTTTTATATTCCACTCTGAATTGACTTGGGAAAAGCAAAAATTCTTGTCAACAGAAAGCAGAATTAAAGATTTTATTTAAATAAGTATTCACAGGAGCTGTTCCACAGACAGCAGAGGAAAATGTCTTACTTCCTGCCTTTGGAAGGAACAACATCAAGGGAAATGTTTTTAATCTCAGCCTTAGGGAAAAGTGATGGCAATTCTCCTGTTTGCTCCAGCACTTCTCAACATCGCTTATTTTAGACAAGGTGTACAGACTACAGAGATGAGAAGGAAGCTTAAGCACTATTTTTTTGCAGGACGTGCCCTGAGATAATTGCCTCAGAGAATTATTAAGATAGGTGCCAGAATGCAGCTGCTAGTGGGAGGAAAACACACATTGATAGAGAACATGCCTCCAAGATAATTTTTAAGCGATGATGCTCAATACTCAGTCCAAGAAGCCCTCTAATACAGCTCAGCTTCATAAGAATTGGCTCATTTGATAACTGTAGATGCAGAAAAATTCTGAAGTAATCATTTTATGAAGGAGAACATTCCAGGGAGTCACAAATTTTCCAGCATCACCGAAGGCTTCACTCCAAATGTAAGCATTTAATTAACTTTCAGCAACCCATTTTGGAAACCGCACAGTTCCAGTACTATTCATTCGGATCCCAAAAGATGGCTTTTGCCCAGGAGATCTGTATCAAATATAGGACTCACTTTTTCCTTTTAAAGTCTTTTGCTCTTTACCTTGGCATCACCCAGGGGATCCAAGACAGAAGCGGATCACTGCCTGTTTGCACCATATTTAGACTTTTCAGTTTCCTGCAACATTCAGAAAGGATCCCTCCTATAATCTGCCTTTGATGTATAATTTCTAGAATTTTGGGAAAAGCTTCTCTCGGGCTTTTCTGTGGAGATCATATGCAGTCAGAGACAGGATTTAAGATGGTATATCTGTCAGAGGCTTAGCTGATAAATCACACTCACTATCTCAGGATCGGAGTCTCCAATTGCAACTCTACTGAAGTCTGAATTTCTTACTTTTCCTCCGGTGCATTTCAGGTGTGGCTATTGTTTCTTATTCCTTGATTTTAAGCGTTCTGTAGCTGCGCTGTATCAGAACATGACTACGAGGTGCTCTGTGGATCCCTCTTGATCAAAGCTCTATTGCACAATCACTAGTGCCTGACCAGAGCTGGACTGCAGATCCCTGTCAGTTCCTTGTGCCTGTATTGATAAGGATCATAGCTCTTCCCTCAGTTAGCGTCAGTTCATCTGGCATTCGTATGTGTGGCTCCTGCTGCAACAGGACTGAGCAGTAGTCACGAAAAGCAGTAAGTGCTTGGGGATTTCAACCTGTGAAGAATGAGACAGGCATGGCAGCATTTAGCCTCAGATTATTGATTAGCTCATGGGGAAATAAAATTTTATGATATTAAACATGGCAAACATTCACTCCACTGGGGAAAAATAATGTAGCACTTGTCTTCCACATACAGCAATTACAGCTGACAGGGATCTTCATTCTGTGTCATATGACAGGACAGATTTAGCTTGTGTGTAGAGCAAACCGCAAATGAGTAATGAAGGTCTTCATTTATAAATGGATGAAATCACATTTCCTATTTATAGCTATATAAAGAAAAATAAGGGAACTAAGTTCTGCTCATAGTGATGGTTCTCTACATTTAAAAGTGCAATGGAATAGATTTAGCTTCAGCTTATCTCAGTTTTTAATAACTCAAGAGCCTGTGCTACAAGTAATTAATCTATGGTTTCAATAGTTTTATATACACCATTTGTGGCAATGATAGGAAAAGATTCCATGACTTTACAACTAAATCTAGCATTTTCTTCAGATTAAATTCTAGAATAATACCACTGCAGCTTGTTTTGCAGCCTCAAAAACACTTAATAAGAGGTGCTGTGTTTCATATTGTTCTCGTTTGCATTCTGAATGCTGTGTTTAAATTTCTAAACAAGTTATTCTCTCAGTGCCATCTTGACCCTGTGAAAACTTAACCATGTAAAAGACAAAAGCAATCTATTTAATCCAGTGGGGTTACTGCAGTGCCTAAAGCCAGGCACATGCTGAAAAACAGATATATCAGAAGATGAAATGAAATTATGGAAACTGAAAGTAGCCATGTTGAAAGATTCAGTTAGACCAAGAAACAACCTCCAAAAGCAGATGACTAGGGAAGGGTAAGCTCCTCCGTATAATATCCCCTTTTTCATCTACTGCAGTTCATTTACGGCATTTTCTCTCCTTTCTTTCAACACTTCAGACATTCTGATTTTATTTTTTTTTAATTTCAAAGATAATTGCAGATGAGAATAATCTGGTTTCACTACAGTTCTTAAGGAATCCATTACCAAAACATTAAAACAATGTATGGGCCTACTATTAGCTTTTGATGCTTCTTTTTTCTTAGTTCATTAAAGCTAAACATGAATGTATATAAGAGTTAAAACTGAAATTTGGTGTTTCTCTGGATTCTCTTCTCTCCCAATTTTTTGATTATTTTACAGTTATACTTCTAATTTGTAATAAGAAGACAATCTCCCATAGACTTCATATGCTTGAAAAATATTAAAGCCTGAAATTGTGATGTTTCAAGTGTGACAGCGAGTGTAAACAGTATCTTTTCCATGTACTGCATACACTGAACATACAGAACAGTATCATATTTTGATATGTATAACATGTCATCTGTGTATAAAGAATTTCTGCCTCATTGAACAATAATAACTGCATGGAAGCAACAGTAATAAAAGAACGTAATGTTTCAGATTTCAGAATAGACCATTCGCAGGCAGCCTCAGCCTTTCCCTAAACTTTAACAGTCGTTTGGTCAAATCTCTTCACTGTCTCTGATTTTCTAAATGTTAGATGAGGTTACAGATTGAGAACTTATTTGTATAAACCCCATATTTTAAGGGAATATAGATCATCAGAGATAGAAGATTATATACAAGAAGACAATGTAAGCAGCATCAAGAAAGTTGGAAAAGAAGTAGTTTCCTCTGGCATTTTCCAGCGCTTCTCCATCAACCATTGGACATGAAGCATTTCCATCAGAAGGGATATCTCTAAGTGCCTGGACCAGAAAAACAGCTATAACATGCTGCTTCATTAGAGCAACCATACTACATGCAGAAAACAAGGCCAAGAAACCACCTTTCAGCCTGTTGCTGATGGCAAAGCAGCAGCAATGTGCTTGGGTTCGTGTGCTTAAATTCAAATTCAGAAGTGATAGAGAACCACTAGGGTTGCAAGGCCTATCTGTGACCAAATCCATAAGACTGAGGCTTTCATTTGCTTAACAAGAAAGATTTGCAAAGATACAAATGAGACCAGCAGCACTGAACTGCTTGTTTTTCCCTATATAAATCTTATTTGGAGCCTAAGTATTCTAAGGAGCTTGGATTTCTGAGAGCCTCCATGCCTGCTTTGAAAGCATCCTGCAAATCTGTTGGTCTCTAATGTTAGACAAACAGTATTTCAAGAGATATGAAAAGTTTCAAAAGTAAGATTATTCCAGTCATTCAAAACTTTGAATACAGGTGAGCAGGCATTTAAGCACTGTCATTCATTCTAAAAAAATTTAAAAGAAGTTGAGTAAACAATAGTGAATTTTAATATATTTCGCAGATTGTTATGCAAGTTACAATAAAGGTCTTTTCAAAGAACCAGAAAGCTAGCAGATTTAAACAGGTTTTCAGAGAAGATGAAATGCATATCTGTGATATAAACTAGTGTAACACTAAATGACAAGTCTCCACCTTCTTTGACAAGCAATGGATTCAGTTAAATATTGTCTACAAAATCGGCCAGCTAATTTATACTGGCACATGGGAAAATCTAAGGCAGTCCAAACAGTGAAATATTTCCAGATATCCAGTTAAACATAAGTGAACATATGAAACCTAATGATTATACAGCTCATCTCAAAACACATAAGAAACACAAAGCAAAAAAAACCCACAAAAAAACCAAAATAGAAAACCAAACATGTAAGAAAGCACCTACAAACTAAGGGAAAAAAATATATCTGAGATATCATTGTGTTCCAGAAATTTTCAACAAATTCAGATTGATTTGGTGGAGAGGAACCAATGAAGTTCAACAAGCGCAAGTGTACGGCAGAATAGAATAGAATAGAATAGAATAGAATAGAATAGAATAGAATAGAATAGAATAGAATAGAATGGAAGAGACTAGAATAGAATA
>VWZZ01008423.1:600-44188 GCA_013399095.1 Psophia crepitans | reverse complement strand
TGCAACGCCTAACATTCTGTGATTCAGTGATTCTGTGATTCCGTGAATCCTGAATATAGGATATGTGAGAAGCAGTAAAGGGAAAATTTGGCATTTAATACTATGACTGTTAGGAAGAACACTATTTTTCAAAACATTGTTATGCATTGCTGAGGAAAAGAAAACCTGTACCCTATTTTTTCTTTTTCTTTTTTTTTTTTTAATTAAATTTGATAGAAATGAAATTGAAAATCACAACATGATGCGAGTCAGTCTCTCTTTTAAGTATCTTAAAAGAGGAAAAGATACCTTACAATAATTCCAATGTGTTTTCACAGCTTATTAAAAGCTTACAAGGAACAGCAGTGGCTCATTAGACCATGAAATAACATGTCAATGTCTTTTAGAAAGATCTATTTCTTAAATCTTTCATTTTTTTCCATCATTATGTAAAATTGCACTTCAGTGATTTAAGATACTGGGAAGCTCTGATTGAGATCTTAATAAAGATCATGAGGTCTTTTTTCTTTCAGTCTAATTCTAATATTTTGTATTTGTGACATATCCTCAGAAAAATTATAGTCTCTCAGGAATGAAATAGATATTTGCTACTAAAATACCAGGTTCATTCTCCCAGGAAGAAACATTAACTCTTACATAAACATAAGCTAAAACATAAGCTAATAATGTAGTTTAAACATGGGCAACAGAATAACATTTATAGTGCTTATTATTGCTGATGTTCTCACTTCAAGTTAATCAGATGTTTAAGAACTGTAGAAGCTGAACCCACAGGGCAAATTCTTTGTTCAAAGAAGTGATCAGCAGAGCACATGGAAAAATTAATCGAAACACCTTTGCAGCCTGTGAAATCATCCCAGGATTGATGTGGGCTGGTGTCAATCGATTATTTCCAAAGACATACATGCAAAGTAGCTTTAATATTAATTAATGAATACTGAAACCTTGGACAGTGAAGAGAGAGAGACTCTTAAGTAGAATTTTTACATCCTGATGTCTTTCTGAGGCAAAGAGAAGCCTAGCAACCTTACAGACGCCCTTGACAACTCAGAACACAGAGGCTGCGTTTGGAGATGCGGATTCAGCTCCAAACCACCACACCGCTGCTTGGTGAGTTTTATATTGGATGTTCTTCCACTATTATGCAGGGAACCTAGACACCTAGATGCAGGACATGGCTTCTAATCTTAGAGCTAGGTACCTAATTTGCTCTCACATGCAGCCTTTATTATATTTTGCCCTTCAGCCCCAGTTTTATCTTCTTCCTTTGACAAGAGGAAATTTCATCTTCTTGCATATATTTGTTACAAGTGGGGGAAGAGAGACCTTGGCAAAAGAAAAGCTTATGAGGGTTATTTCACTGATGTCCTTTCCTTTATGAATGAAATTAGCCATGGCAAATGTTGATGTTCAAGTCTCTGAGACAGCTTCCAGAGGAAATCATTTTACAGCCAAAGTTATTTTTGTAAAACATTAATTTGTGTACCTATCAAAGACCTCATAAGCCCCTACATTTCCCCTTTAATAGTCCAGACATATTCTCTTTAATAGATACTATAAAATAGTCTCGATTTCTTTAAAAAAATAATCACCTCCTGACATCAAACTTGGTATGATCTTGATCTTTGAAAATGCACCTAAAACTGCAGTCATTAATAATTTAAGATTTTTTTTTAATCTTTAGTGAAATGCTTAAGACAACAGATTTTTTTTCTCTAAGAAGCTCCTGAATAAGAATCATATACCAAAGTAAAATTCTGAAATAAAAGTGATTGTATTTCTTTGTAAAGCAAATATGAGTACATATATTCCCCATATAAATAAGCACTAAAATGAGAAAATTATTTTCATAGCATCACTGTAAAAAAAATTGCCTTGAGGCCTTTTTATAATTTGAGGACATTTCATACTTTCCAAACAGTCTACCTTCTAAACTAGAATTAAAGCTGAAAACATGCGTCAATAATTAAGAGGTTTAAAATGACTGCTGGAAAATTTTAACTTATCTCAAAATGGAGAACCTAGGAAATTGGAATTTGTTTGGAAGATGCTATTGTTCATGGCAGTGCTTCCTCATGGCCAGAGTAACCACCTCGTTTGCAAAAGTCAAGTAATTTCAGACTCTCTTGAGCATGGTAAAAGCAGGCATAAAATCAGAATCCACTCTGTGATTTTCACCATTGCATATATTTAATTTGAAGAACTATAGATCTTAACATAAGAATGGATGTACCTAGGCCTAGAAAACACAAAGCTATAGATCATGAGACAGACCCCATGCCATAATCCATGCCCTTCAGAGGACTTCTGCAGAACCACATTTCCCCCCAATATCTGCACTCCTTGCCTTGCTCCTGTACATTTCCTTCTCTTTGAGCTTGTGACCAATTTTCTCAGAGCCACCACTTTCCTGGGGCCACCGGGCCTCAGTTTGACTTTAATCACTGGAAGTTTCGTCAAGAATTTCAGTCTCGACAGGGCTGTGTTCCTAGACATTATTCAAACAGCTTTAAAGGATCTCAGAGACTTCATCTTTTAATCTAAGTATGATAATCTAAGTATGAAAATCTAAGTATTTAATCTAAGTATGATAAGTATGATGTCTCTTTAGCTTGGAGAAGAGGAGGCTGAGGGGTGACCTCATCAAGGTTTATAAATATGTTAAGGGTGAGTGTCGGGAAGATGGAGCCAGGCTCTTCTCGGCCTCACTAAGCGATAGGACAAGGGGCAACGGGTGCAAATTGGAGCACAGGAGGTTTCGGGTTAATGTAAGGAAAAACTTTTTTACTGTGAGGGTAACAGAGCACTGGAACAGGCTGCCCAGAGAGGTTGTGGAGTCTCCTTCTCTGGAGACATTCAAAACCCGACTGGACGTGTTCCTGAGTGATGTGCTCTAGGTGGCCCTGCCTTGGCAGGGGGGGGTGGACTAGATGATCTTTCGAGGTCCCTTCCAACCCTTGTGATTCTGTGATTCTGTGATTTGCCATTCACAGGCGCTTGCCCTTCCATCATTACTCTCCACTTTCTCACTACCATGCAGCACTCAATATTTTACCTCTTCTTCAAGTGAAATATTTTATCTGTGAACAAGGAGGCTTAAATTAATCTGATTTTACTTTAGATTTCAACCGAATAGGAATGTAAGCATGACCACATATAAGACCACCAACTAAGACTGCATCAAAATGCTGACCTAGAGGTGGTAACTAGCGGATATAAGCCAGTTACTTAAGCCACTCTAAAATTATCACTAGCTTAACCTGACCATGTGTTTATTAACATTCATGAAATATGCACACTTATGAAATGAGGCTTTTGTACCTTCAGGTTATTAAATCATCTCTATGCACAAAATATTGCCTCAGAGTTAAAGCTGGATAAATTAAAAAATAAAGAGAGAGTACAAGTAAATCTAGGAAAAATCTGAATATGATGTATGTCCCATGGCAGGTTAAGCAAGAAGATCATTACAAAGAAGTTAGCATTTTGGCAGGTAAATTATTCACTTCTGCAGGGAAAAGAAAAAAAAAAAAAACACCAGAAAAAAACCCCACTACAGATTTATTTAAGTTATTTCAATTAAGCACTACACATTTCATTAAAATAAATGGGAAAGGAACAACTCTGTCTTGGGACAGATGGAGAAGGGAGGGGTGATGTTCAAAATGCACACAATCTAGTTTATGTCAGCCTTGTAATTTAATCTAAACAGACTTCAACAACTGCTCAACATAAAGCATTGGAAACTCGGACACTTTGCTTTGCTTTTGCCTTGTGAAAGGAAGAAATAAATGAAATCACACACAGTGGAAAGTATTCTTTGTAAAATAAGAAGCTGCATTGTCTACTGAGATATACCTACCATATGTTTACACTCCCTGGGGCCTCAGACTCCTGAAGGCTGTTTCTCCCAGTAAAGACTAAGGCAAAGAAGGCATTCAATAATTAAGCTTTTCCCATGCCCTATGTAACTAGGTCTCCTGTCTCATTGAGCAATGAACCCCCATCTTCCCTAGTTTTCTTTTTGTCACCCTTGTACAGAAGCTTGGCTTGCTGTCCTTGACATCCCTGGTCAAACTCAATTCCATCTGGGCTTTAGAGCCACTAGCTTCATTCCTAGATGCTTGGACAATGTTTCTGTATTCCTTCCAGGTCACCTATCCTTGCCTCCATCCTCTGTATGGCTCTATTTTGTCTTTGAATTTTGCCAGAAGTCACTTTTTCATCCATGCAGGCCTCCTGGCTCTTTTTGCCATATTTGTTGGGATGGAGCTCTCTTGAGCTTGGAGGAGGTGATCCTTGAATATTAGCCAGCTCTCCTGGACCCCTCTTCCCTTCAGGGCCTTATCCCATGGGACTCTTCCAGGCAGGTCTCTGAAGAGGCCAAAGTCTTCTCTCCTGAAGGCCAGGCTTATGAGCTTGCTTTTCATCCTCCTTCCTGCCTTCAAGATCCTGAACTCCAACATCTCATGGTCATTGCAGCCAAGGCTGCCTTTAACCTTCACATCCTTAGTGAACCCCTCTTTGTTGGTGAATATGAGGTCCAGCAGAGCACCGCTCCTCATTGTCTCCTCTATCAATCGGAAAAGGAAGGGCTTGTGAACATGAAGCTGCTCCTATTGGTATGTAGAGGACCTCACCCACTTTTTTGTTAGTGGCCTGCAGCAGACACACACCTTAATGTCACCTTTACCTGTGCTTTCCTAACGCATAAGCTCTTTTTGGGCTCCTCATCCATCCTCCATGTCGTGGTTCAGCCCCAGCCAGCAGCTGAGCCCCACGAAGCTGCTTGCTCCCTTCTCCATTAGCAAAACAAGGGGAAGAATGAGAACAGCAAAGGGCAAACGGCCTTGAGTTAACGACCTTTAATGGGCCAACAAAGGGGGAGGGAAACAACAATACGGCTGCAGTAGTTATGCCGGGATGTAAACAAACTGACCAGATGCTCAGCCCTCAGCCAGACTGTCCCAGAGTAGCACCAGCCCGCCCCTTCCTGGCCAGGCCCCTTTAATGGGGACCATGATGTCACATGGTATGGAATGGCCCTGGCCAGCTCGGCTCACCTGGCCTGGCTCCTGAAAATTAACCCCATCCTGGCCAAAGCCAGGACACTCCAGCAGAGCCCTATACACTCCAGCTGCTCTCTCATACAAAGGGCACCTACCCCCATCCTCCCATATTCCTGTCCTCTCTTTCCTCAGGAGCCTGTATCCCCTCTGTATCCCACTCCAGTAGTTACAGGAGCCATCTCACCACATCTTGTTGGGCTCCCAAGATCATAGCCCTTCAACTGCACACAGATCTAGAACCCATATGCTTATTCCCGATCTTGCATGTGTTTGTGTACTGTTGCAGTTTAAACCAGCAGGTGTCTAAAACACCCATCCAGTGGGAAGGGGGAGAAAATAAAAAAAAAGTAAAATTCATGGATTGCAAGAAAAACAATTTAATAGGACAGAAAAGGAAGATACTATAATCATTGTCATCAGAATATACGAAACAGGTGGTACACAGCACAATCGTTCACCACTCCCTAACTGATGTCAGGCTAGTTTCTGAGCCATGGTGCCCCCTTGCCAACTTCCACCAGTTTATACACAGAACATGACATCATATGGTATGGAATATCCCTGTGGCCAGTTTGGGTCAGCTGTCCTGCTATGTCCCCTCCCATCTTCTTGGGTGCCCCCCACCTTTTCATTGGCAGGGCAGTATGAGAAGCTGAAAAGTTCTTGACTGCTTGGCAACAAGCAAAACATCAGTGTTTCATCAACATTGCTCTTATCCTAAATCCAAAACACAGCAGTGTACCAGCTACTAGGAAGAAAACCAACTCTATTCCTGCCAAAACAGTCACTTTAAAAAGGCGCCCCAGCATGTCGGAGGCCTAGAAAGGGTTTGGGGGATTTCTCCATAATGGTTAGGTGGACCAGCTTCTTTGCTTGTAGGCACATCCGGCTCCCCTTCAATTTTGAGGGTAGTTAAAACACTTTGTAGTTGTAAGCCCTTAGGTGGAGCAGGATCCTTCCTCTTGGTGTCAGAAGTTATCAGCTTCCAACGCTTCCCTTCTCTAGAGGTTTTACTTACTTTGAAAGTGAGAGTAAACACTGCCTGCTTCTCACTATTCAAACCCACTTGAATTGGCACTAAATTAAATTGTTTCCTCAAATCAAGTCTGTTTTGCCCATGATGGTAACTGGTAACTGATCCCTGCCTTTAGCTCAACCCTAAAGCTTTTTCACCTTTTTTCTCCACATGCTCTGCTGAGGAAGGGAGGTGACAGAGCAGTTGGGTGGGTCAGCCAAGGTCAGCCCACCACAATGTTACCTGCAGAAATTTAATCTGATCATCTTTTCTTCTCATTACTTCAAAGTCAAAATGAGTGCACACATGGAAGAGGGAAGCTATCAAATTCAGAACTAGCCTGTCAGCATCTAGATTTAATTTGCATTTGCAGCTATTCACCAATGGTACCTTATGTGTGACAAGATGCAAATACTTTAAACTCATTTCTACTTCTGGGTCAAGTTTGTAAATCCTGGAACTTCAGGTATGCCAACCAAATTACTCACTGCAGAATGAGAGTATTTTGTTGTCACCTCAAGTCTGTGATTCACCAAATTAACTGATTACATTTGTGGGTCTGGAACCACTTTTGTAAGTGTTACGATCTCTAAAGATGCAAATATCAAATCAGATTTACAAAATGACCAAAACCATGCCCAAGACAGTATTCCTCCCTGTGTGCTTAGCAATGTAAGACTCTCCATTTGAGCTGGCCAGCATAGGCTGTATTGACAGTCAATAGAGAAAACTAGATTTTTAAAAATTGTGATACTCCATATCTATTTTTGAGTTATAATATACTCATGTGAGATTAATTGCACCTTGAACCAAGAGGTGCCCATTAGATATAGTCACTGGGCACAGGCACTCTGAAAATGTCAGACCATTCATTGAATATCTGTTGGCATTTTCAAGCACTACCGCACCTGTTGAGAGGATATTTTCAGTGAAAAATTACATCCTGGCTAAGACTGAAAGCAGACTGTTGAGCTGCAGTGCAAAATCAGCGATCAATTTAAAATCACACTCCATTAACTCAAAGACATGTCTTCATAAATTGAGTCTGAAGAAGGAGAGAGCTGCTCCACACTAGACACACCCTATACAACTGTAATTTCTATAGGAAGTGGTGGTTACCTCTACAAACAAATGAACTAAACCCTGTAGACCCTGTTAACTGTAGGATAACCAAAACAAGAGAGGCGGCTATTATCCTGTGACGCTGCATGAAACTTACCAGCAGATGCCAGTCTTAGACCAGAGAAATACAGTTACAACAAGTTGGTAACTATTTTGGTTAAGATTTAAAGCAATATCTTTTTTTTTTTTTCAAACTGGTAGATCTGAATTTAAGGTAGGGTAAATTTTGAAAAATCATTAGCAAAATATTCCAAATTATTTAAAGATAACTTTGAATGTGTTTTTTTCCTCTATTCTTCTGAAGCCAAAACTTTATCTAAAGTTGTTTCTTTTAATGTGTACCACTGAACAGAATTAGCAATCATGGTTTAATGTCAAGGCAATACATTATCTTAATCACTGGAAAACTCACCAAGATTCCTAGTACTCACAAAACCAAATTAGTGAAACAGGATTGCAGGTATGCCTAGGCTTCACAAGGTGATGCTGACAGCCTCTCTGAGTTAGTTGCTCTTGTTTATGCAAACTGAAAGTCTAAATAGAAGGTGTTAAATGTGTCTCTTAAAATGCCCAGTTTCCTATTTAAATTTAATCCCCAAGACCCTTAATCTCTTAAAGCACCATCCTTAGGTGTAAAATTGACATGCTCTGATTTGTGAATTCTACAATCGTAGAATCATAAAAACATAGAATCATAGAATGGTTTGGGGTGGAAGGAACCTCAAAGATCATCTAGTTCCAACCCCCCTGCCATGGGCAGAGACACCCTCCACTAGACCAGGTTACCCAAAGCCCCATTCAACCTGGCCTTGAACACTTCCAGGGATGGGGCCTCCACAACCTCCCTAGGCAACCTGTCGCAGTGCCTCACCACCCTCACAGGAAAGAATTTCTTCCTAGTATCTAATCTAAATCTCCGCTCTTTCAGCTTAACATCATTACCCCTTGTCCTGTCACTCCCTGCCCTTGTACACAGCCCCTCTCCAACTTTCCTGTAGGCCCTTTAGGTACTGGAAGAGCAGAGTAGAGGGGGGGAATCACCTCCCTCAACCTGCTGGACACACTGTTTTTGATGCAGCCCAGGACACAGTTGGCTTTCTGGGCTGCCAGCGCACACTGCCGACTCGTGTTGAGCATTTCATCAGTTAGCACCCCCAGGTCCTCCTCCTCAGGGCTGCTCTCAATCCATTCTCTGCCCAGCCTGTAATTGTGCTTGGGATTGCCCCAACTCATGTGCCTCACCTTGCACTTGGCCTTGTTAAACTTCATGCCATTCGCATGGGCCCACCTCTCAAGCTTGTCAAGGTCCTTCTGGATGGCATCCCTTCCCTCCAGTGTGTTGACTGCAGCACACAGCTTGGCGTCGTCAGCAAACTTGCTGAGGGTGCACTCAATCTCCTCGTCCATGTTGCCAACAAAGATGTTAAACAGTGCTATTTAAAAGAAGAAATGAATTGATTTTGAATGTAGCTAGAGCAGCCAAGGAATGCTTGACAAACAAACCAGATATCCAGGGGTGGAACTCAACCACAACTCAGTCTGTGCCTTGTGAAGCCATCCTTATTCAGGAAACCACTTTAAAACAACTTTTATGAGTTAAACACATGGATTACATATCAACTAAACACATACTGAAACACCTTCGTAATACATTTCCTGTTTATTATTCTTTGCTTTATTAACATAAATATATTTTTACACAGAATAAAGCTTATAAAGCTGACACTAGATCTTGCATCATTAGAGAGTTTTTAGATCATCTCATTCAGCATAAAGAACCTGGCACAAAAAACTGCTGTGTTCTTACTCAGAAAAGTGTATTCACAACCTAATTTTTAAGCTACATTGTGCATATTTAATGTGGATTAATTTATCTCCCTGGGAAATTTAGTTTATTCTTTTTCAAAATTGAAAAAGGATAAATAGAGATTTGATGGGTCTTTTGGTTTTATTTTTTTTGGTTAATACTGAAAGTTAAACTTTCAGTAATTTAATTTCACCTTGCAGAATTTTCTAACTAAGCAACAGAATATGAACATGACTAGTGCAAAATGCCCATGTAAGAATGTGTGTGAGCATAGCACACTTGACAATAACTTATTTGAAAATAACTTGATACAGTTACTGTGGTATTCTCTTAAATTACACACACAGTGAATGGTATCCATTTCTCTTTCCTCATTAACAAATGCTATTGTTCAAGTGCCAGTTTCTGCTCAGGGGTCTTTTTGATGCTAACTATATGCAGGATAATTATGTCAAATTATTATCAATATAATTAAAAGCAGATCTCATTCAACATACAAGAATTACTCGTTTATTCCTTTTTTTTCATCAACCCAGTCAAATTACCTTCATTTCAAAATTTTAATTATACCAATTTGCTCTGTGATGGCAGAAGGACTCTGTTAGTGTAAATTGCTATGGCAATTTATATCTGGATTTATACTAGCTGAAGATCCAGCTTTAAATATCAAGATGGCACCTTGCTGCATTTAAGTACTGTGAATTTCCCAGTTTTCTCAGATACCTGTATGCACTTCTAAGTGATATACCTGAAACTTCTTTCCCTATTAAGTACTCAAGTTGCAGACATTGACTTCTAAGATGTGACAGTGCATGTTTTGAGTGATAAAGGGTAATTACAGAGAGAGAAAATAAATACCCTTGGTACAGGGATTTTCATGGAAATTCTTACCAAAAGTGTAGTTTGGTAGGGTGGCAGGTGTACTCCACTCCTTTGTATTTTGAAGCCACATGGTTATATTGTATATGACAAGGTATAGCTTACAATTGATAAAACATAACATGTACAACACACTGTTAATTTTACACCATTTTGCCTAAAGCAATCTTAGATATCATTAAATCATGAGTTTCACTGAACAAAACAAGCAGATTTAGAAAAGGGAGGTTAAAAAAATAAATTCTTTAAGATTTGGGCAACATAAGTAGCAATCTTTTGTGATATGCATAAATGTTTGCAAATTTGGTCATCTAGCAATGTGGTACAGGCAATGAGATTCATGAGCACAGCTGATTAATGTAAACACAGCCACATTCTGGAGATTAATTTGATATCTTTCTGGTTGGGGAACATACTAATTTGAAATAACTTTGAATAGCCTAGACATTTATTTATTGCTTTGTTTTATCCCTTCTTTATTTAACGATGTTTCCAGATACTCTGTACAAGCTAATGTTTTATCCAGGCCAAAACCATCCATTTTGGATCACACACACACAAATTAAAAACTAAAAAATCTCTAAACATCTAAGCATAGTAATTTTGCACTAAGACATTGTACTATTCATAACAGAAGGCCTAGACCCTCCTACAGCAAATGAACACTGCAAGCATGGTCAATGGCAAAACTCCCATTGACTGCAGAACTAGAGTGTCACCATCATATATAAACCAACAACAAGCAGCAATGAAATGGAAGGAATTATTTCTGCACTTTTACATAGAAGAAGGAACAGATGCTAGAGGGAGGTATTGCTTCCAGTTAGACATAACAGTTATAAAGACAGCTTTGAAAAACCTATTAAAAAATAGAAAGATCTCCCACAGCAGTGCTGGGAAGAAAGAAGAAAGAAATTTAACAAATAGCAAAAAGTCCGGAGCCAAACTAAAGACGTATGTAATTATTCAGTGTATATTTGCTTTGTTTGTGATTTCTTCGTTCAAATTCAATTCTTCAGTAGATGGACATATCATTTTTAATGACCAGAAAGAAAGAAAAACTGCAACCCTTGTTCATGTCCACTTAAGAGTCAGCTAGACCACAAGGGCTATTTTTCTTCTAAGCACCGGGGTGACTGGTTATGTGGGGTATCTGACACAGGATGTGTAGGGAACAGCCTCAGACTCAGCGCAGTTCACAAGTGAGTGTTGACTGCTTGTATGAACATCAGCCGCTGCAGGAACCCTCTCTTGCAGAGGTGTGAAATAAAACTGAGTCAAGCCCTCTAACCATGAGCAAAGCAGGAGCAAGGGTTGGCATTGCTGTGCTAGTAAAACTCCCAGATCCAAAGAGGAAGCCTCTTCATCCTGCCTCCAGCTTTCACCCTCTTGCAAGATGTAGTACACTATATTCCACAGTATTCGTGATGAGGGGGGAAGTCTTGAATTATTCTGTTATGGTTGTTTTCAGTATGTCTCTAGAAGACACACAATCAATAAATTTAAACAATTTTACCATACTTGTAGGTACTCCAGAATTCTGTTGACTTCAATACACACATTTTCAGGTTTCCTTCCTTTATCGAAAACTTCCACCAGTTCTCTTTGATACAATGCAGGTTTTGAATTGTTGACTTGGTGTCAGCAAAGGTGTGGTACAAAAGACTCAGACATTTCTCTAAAGGTTGAATTTCAGTAAAAAAATTCCCAACATCCTAAACTGTTTCTGAGGAACTGAAGTCAGAGAACTAATCTTCAGCCTGCTGTATATCACATAACATTTTTCGTCCTGCAGACTGCTTCTGAAAACAGTTTAATATCAATTAGAGGAAGCTTCGGAAACAGAATGATGTAACAAAGTATTTTTCTCCCAGATCTGTGAGAATATATATTTTATATTTTTTAATTTATTATTAAATATGTGCTCATATTCAGCTATTATTTAATATTTAACCTACAATTTCATTAATTATTATGACCAAAATGAAAATAATTCAAAAAGACTTAAATATAACTCCTAGAACAAATTTGATGATTTTTCCCAGGACAAAATACATGATTCATATGTGACAATATGTAGTATCAGATTTGTATTTCACTCTCAGGCACTACCCTACATTCATTTTCAATATGTGAAAAAAAGGAATGTTGCTTAAATTTTCCATTACATAGTGGCATGTAATCAAACCTATGTTTAGAATAGTAATTCTGAATTCTATTCTCACCCTAATTTTACAGCAAATCAGTATGATACAAGTGGATTGACAAAATCTCATAGAAACAGCATAAGAACATGAATGAATGAAAACTTCTTACTTTTATTCTCAAGTATTCTGGTTATTTATATATTGAGATGCTATCATATTGCTTAAAGGAATTGTAAATTGACATTTATAAATCACAAACCAGAGCTGTAGTTGTGTGAGAGCTGTAGCTGTGTGAGGGACCGGCCCAATGACTGTGAAAGTGCAGGCAGCATGCAAACGCTGAATAGAAGCGCTTAAGAAACAGCAAGCCCCATAAAAACCCGTCTGAAAGCAGCTTTGAGTTTTGCTGTATGTGAGCCAGGGCTACCTGCTTTTTGTCAAACCTCAGCATTGCTGTCATAGCTGACAGGGAAGCAGATCTTTATGTTTTGGCCTCCTGCAATAGGATATCCCTTTGACACACAAAAATGAGGTGGCTACAGCTCATTTAGATATTAAAACGTACTCCGTATACCACAATAACCACAGAACACAAGCTTAACACATCTCCTCTTACTGGTGAGATGGCTTATGCTCACTAACTATATTGCACAGATTTTCCTGCTTTGTGAAAAATGCTGGGTCACTGTATTACCAGGATTACTGGGAGATACCAACTGGGAAAATAACGTCACATTTGCTGCTCTGGTGAATATGAGCCAAATAGTTACATCTTAATAGATACCTACCTGTTTACTACTAACTTATAAAAATCAAACCAATATCTGTGTATGTCATAGAAAGGAGAAATTTGGTAACATCAAAATTTGGTAGCATCAAAAAGCTACTAAGACTATTTTACTTAATACTTAAGAAGCTACAGGGGTTTTTACATAGGAAATCTATGCAGATTGTTTCAATATGGCCCAGTTACAACACTGAGCTGTGTAATGTGCCTTAAGTGTTCACTACCTGAAGATTTTTTGCAGTAAAATTTTTTTGAGCAAACTTGTACTGCAACTGTCCAGGTCAACAGCATCAGACACGATTACAGGGACCACAGTGCATCACATGTAATCTCATTGTGAACTTGTAAGAAAGGGCTTTCCCATTTTGAACCACCTGAAATTAGGTCTCTGGTTTATCTATTTTTTAGTAACTCTAAAGACAGATTATGATTTAATATAAAATGTATTTCATAATCTGATTGTCATAATAATGAGAAGCTGCTAAATACTTGTAGCTCTGATGCTAATGAAGACTCCACAAAGCCAAGCCAAATCGCTTGAAATCATTTTATGTCTGAGACCATTTTTTGTTGGCAAGATATACTGCAAATTACTAAACAAGAAATTATGCCATTTTAGTATGCAATATACGTTAGACTGCTTGGCAAAGATGAGGGGGAAGTCAAGTTCAGAAGATAATTGCTATAATTTTTTCCTCATCTGCTTTACTATTTGCAATACTACAACAGAGGTAGCTAGTTTGTAATAAACATTTAAAATCACGATCATTCTTTTTTAAAACTTCTTGCCATAAAATACAAGAGGTTTCTCATTTCTCATTTTGGATCATTTTTACAAGTCTTGTTCTGGTTTGTTTATTGGGCCTTAGACAGCCTTAAAATATTTTTTAGTCCTTTTCTGACATATCACCACCAGGAACAGGATTAACTCAGAGAGTAGTAGCTACCTGGAGGGACTGAGAGAGTTTTAAATCTTGTTAAATAATGACTCAAAGCTAAGTGTCTAATTGAGATTTGCTTTGTTCACTCTGTGACCTCCAACTGCACAGCACTGTATAGCTTTTTTTTTTATTTCCAGGATACAGGACAACATTCAACCCATAAACTTTACCCTTCTTGAAAATGGATTTGTAAAGCATGTGGCTAGAAACCTAGAAGTTATGGATAATTTAAATTCAGCAATATTCAAAAGGTAATGCTTGAAAAATTGTTAACAGGTAGCATAATATCAAATTTAACATATTTGCCAAAAGGGGGGAAAATTTACTAAAGTAAAGTTTAACTCAATGAATATGAATTCCAAAGTGATGACACTAGATAAATGAAAATCCAAAGGAACAGCTAAAATTGAAAACTTGGTTGCAAAGGACAGACAGTGTTCTTCATGTTATCTGCACCTCATCAGTACTGGACAAAATGAAGCATCAGCAGACAATTGTTTTGTCCAAGCTAAAACACATTATTCAGAATATATGATATTCTAATATGATCTAATATGATTCTCCCACCCACCGTAGGAGATCAGGTTCGAGAATATCTAAGCAACCTGAAAGTGCACAAGTCCATGGAACCTGATGAGATGCATCTGTGGGTGCTGAAGGAACTGGTGGATGAACTGACCAAGCCACTGCCCATCATATTTGAGAAGTCCGGTGGACTATTTTGGCAGTCCGGTGAAGTTCCCGCGGACTGGAAAAGGGGAAACATAACCCCCATTTTCAAAAAGAGAAAAAAGGAAGACCTCGGGAACCACAGGCTGGTCAGTCTCACCTCTGTGCTGGGCAAGATCACAGAGCAGATCCTCCTGGAAATGACACTCAGGCACATGGAAAGTAAGGGAAAGTAAGGATCTGATCGGTGAAAGCCAACGTGGCTTCACTAAGAGCAAATGATACCTGACAAATTTGGTGGCCTTCTACAATGGGGTCACAGCATCAGTTGGACAAGGGAAGGGCAACCGACATTGTTTACCTAGACCTGTGCAAAGCTTTTGACACTGTTCCGCACGACATCCTTGTCTCTAAACTGGAGAGACATGGGTTTGACAAATGGACCACTCACAGGATAAGGAATTGGCTGGATGGCTGCACTCAGAGAGTTGTGGTCAACAGCTCCATGTCCAAGTGGACATCAGTGACAAGTGGCGTTCCTCAGGGGTTGGTACTGGGACCGGCACTGTTTAACATCTTTGTAAGCGACATGGACAACAGGATCGAGTGCACCCTCACTCTGCAAGTTTGCCAACCACACCAAGCTGCGTGGTGCGGTTGATGTACTGGAGGGGAGGGGTGGCATCCAGAGGGACATTGACAAGCTAAAGAGGTGGGCCCATGCAAATTGCATGAAGTTCAACAAGGCCAAGTGCAAGGTTCTACACGTGGGTTGGCACAATCCCAAACACAATTACAGGCTGGGCAGAGAATGGATTGAGAGCAGCCCTGAGGAGGAGGACCTGGGGGTGCTAGCTGATGAAAAGCTCAACATGAGCCGGCAGTGTGTGCTAGCAGCCCAGAAAGCCAACCGTGTCCTGGGCTGCATCAAAAACAGTGTGGCCAGCAGGTTGAGGGAGGTGATTCTCCCCCTCTACTCTGCTCTTGTTATACCACACTTGGAGTACTGTGTCCAGCTCTGGGGTCCCCAGTACAGGAAAGACATGGAGCTGCTGGAGCAAGTCCAGACAAGGGCCACAAAGATGATCAGAGAGACGGAGCCCCTATAAGGACAGGCTGAGGGAGTTGGGGTTGTTCAGCCTGGAGAAGAGAAGGCTCTGGGGAGATGTAATTGTGATCTTCCAGTACCTAAAGGACCTACAGGAAAGCTGGAGAGCTGTTTACTAGGGCATGTAGTGACAGGACAAGGAGTAATGGTGTTAAGCCGAAAGAGGGGAGATATAGATTAGATATTAGGAAGGAATTGTTTCTTGTGAGGGTGGTGGGGCACTGGAACAGGCTGCCCAGAGAAGCTGTGGAGGTCCCATCCCTGGAATTGTTCAAGGCCAGGTTGGATGGGGCTTGGAGGGTGTCCCTGCCCATGGCAGGGGAGTTGGATCTAGATGATCTTTGAGGTCCCTTCCAACTCATATCTTTCTGTGATCCTGTGTGATTCTGTGATATAGCAATTTTCTAATTACACTATTTTTTCTCCATTTATAACTCAAAAATTAACAAGAAGGGCACAAACCCAGCTCTATCTGAAGTTTAAACTAGTGGGAAATTGAAATCAAAATATATCATTCAGAGATAAAAAAATCCTAAATTACAGAACTAAGCAAACCAGAAAAAGTCAGGGTTCACCTTTGTTGTAACTATTGCAACAAAGTTTACTTTTTGCAAGCATTACCTGCGATTCCCATCTTATTTTCACACTTGAAAGGATCAGTGCTGTAACATCATGGATGAACATCTGGATTGAGCTCAAAAAAATGGCAAATTGCTACTGAGATATGTGTTTAACTTTGAAAGTTAAAACTACAGTTAAATTACAGCCAGCGGACTTAAATCAAACTCTCCATTTAAAAGCCTGTATAGGAAGCATCTCAAAGCCTCTGTCTGCGCTTGATCCAAAAACTACCAATGTCTTTGGGATCTTCGCTCCTTATAGCATTGGACTTTGTATCAGGCATTTGAACAGCTATGCATTTAAGTACTACTGTGCCGAAGTAAAATGCTTACTTTGTAAACACGCATAAACTTATTCGCAGAAATAACTCTGTTAAATGTTTTCTATGTAAACAAAATAAAATTTGAATACAAACTTAGTTTAGACTCAGGCAAAAATGGACAGTAGAATCTTTATTTGTGCTAATATATACAGGTCTAGGACTTATCATTTGTGACAGAGACACGGAAAGAAAACAGCAAGGGCTAGTCATCAAATTATTCCATTGTGCTTTATTAGTGAAACTATAAGACCAGCTGATCTCTCATAGAAGTCAGGAGAGTCAGTTTTCATCCAGGACTAAAATGGATACTTAAGCCTAATCACATGATTCATTTCAATGCATTGAGATTTTGGTAAGACAGGTACATGTAACTTAAAGTAATGCTGTAAAATGGGCTTCTAAAATTATTTGAAAGAATAGTAGCTACATTCCTTAAGGTGAAAATAGTCCAGAGAAATACACACATTCAAATCTTGCGTTAAAATATAACTTAAGCTTGGATCTTGTATTTCTTCTCATCTCATTTTTAACCTTTTCAGATACAACCTTTGGAGATAAGTGTGCTGTGCTGTTTAAATAAAACTGCAAGCAGGACATGTGGTTGAAAGATTTCAAAAGTACTTAAGTGCTTGTAGAGAATACATCCCATTGACTGACAGTGAAACCTGTCTCTCTAGTACCTACTGTAAAACAGAATTTAATTTCTGAAATCACATAAGCATCTTTAGATAGATTTATCTCACTTCCATAAAGGAAGTTGTCATCCTGTGGAAACAGATCAATGTAAATCTTTGAAGCATAATTGCATAATTATTTTTGGATCTCAGCCACAAACAAACAAAAAAGTACATTACTTTATATCCATAAAGAATATAAGAGATTAAGTGCTTAAAAATTATAGGAGAAACCTAAATAGAAGTGAATGGCAAAACCACAATGACATTCTCAGAAGTGCATTTCAAGTAAGCATCGAAAGTAAAGTCATATTGCAAACATATGCAATTAGTCAGACTCAAGAAATATATTCATCCGAAATTTATTGCATGAAAATAAAATTATTGGGATTTCCACAATGGCCATAGGTTATAACCAGCAATCTCTGTGCATTCTAACCAATAATCTTGGGGCTTTGTTTCAATAGAGTGCAGGTTCCTTTCAAGTATTTATACGTGGCAGACTTTCAAAAGGCATTCCACCAACTAAAGTGGACTCATATGCAAAAATATTCTCAATACACATGGTAACAAAACAACAATTTACAATGAGCAGTAAGACTGTAAATCACGTGGAGGCATGAATTAAGTCTGTTTAATTAACATATAGGAGGAAAATCACCAGGGAGAAACCTGGAAAAAAAAAAACCCAAACATCATTCTACAAGGATTCAATACAAAGAATAACTTGGGAGAAGCACAAAACACCACAACTTATACTTTTTTGCTCCTACTTTTAACCTTCTGGGTTCTGTAAGTAACCTTTAAGCATTAGATTCCAAAATGGTCATATGAAAATTCTCTTTCTCTTTTAAATTAACCTTAGGAATATGGAAGTCAGCATATACCTAAATTACACAAGAGATACAGCTGATGTGCACACAGCTCAACAGTTATAGGAATAAGGAAAAGAGCATTCTGTACAATCCAGGGCTTCCATCAAAAGAATGAGATAAAAATATATGAACAAATGTGATGGAAAGAAATGAGAGCATGAGGAGAGAAAGAAAGGAAAAGACCCAGGTATTTGTGTCCCAAAATTTTACTATTGACTGTACTGATTTATCTGGAAATCGGGGAAGTTACCTCAGTTAACCAGCTGTGAAGTCTACAGTCTCTATTTAACAGGTACAGTCCATGTGGTCTGCTGCATGTTCATTGATCTTTCAAACTCAAGCATCAGTCAAGTATGTGGATATCAGGTGTGGCAAACAGAGGACCTTGCAGCAAAATGCTGGCAGTAATTATCAAATAAATGCAAAATATTTGGTAATTATTCACAGAAGATTATTCATGGTATCTCTGACAACAAATCAAACCTTGCTGTAGACTTAATTTGCCCATGTCAGCAGATCTTCCTTGTGAAATGCAAGGGCTAAGAACAAAACATATATGCATTATAGAATCATAGAATCATAGAATCATTAAGGTTGGAAGAGACCTCAAGGATCATCTAGTCCAACCGTCCCCCCCCCACCTATTACTCACTAAACCATTTTCCCAAGTACCATATCCAACCTTTCTTTAAACACCCGCAGGGACAGTGAGTACACCATCTCCCTGGGCAACCTGTTCCAATGCCCAACCACCCTTTCCAAGAAGAAATTTCTCCTCTCCAACCTGAACCTCCCCTGGCGCAACTTGCAGCCGTTCCCCCTTGTCCTGTCACTAGTTATCTGCGAGAAGACGCCAACCTCCAGCTCGCCACAAGTTCCTTTCAGGTAGTTGTAGAGGGCAATAAGGTCTCCCCTCAGCCTCCTCTTCTCCAGACTAAACAAGCCCAGTTCCTTCAGCCGCTCCTCATAAGACCTGTGCTCCAGCCCCTTCACCAGCTTCGTTGCCCTTCTCTGGACATGCTCCAGGGCCTCGATGTCTTTCTTGTGGTGAGGGGCCCAAAACTGGACACAGTACTCGAGGTGCGGCCTCACCAGGGCTGAGTACAGGGGGGACGACCACCTCCCTGCTCCTGCTACATGGCTCTATAATATTTTCCTAATTTAATGTGGTCTCTGCTTTCTCCAGAATGCTTCCCTGAGCCTTTCATTCTCTGTTCTGTTGAAATACCTTCTCCCTCTACCACTTCTCTCAATTTTCTTCCCTCAAGTTATTTACATCCTACGGACAAGGTTTTGGAATATGGCCTAGTAGTACAGAAGATAGCACAATTTTTTTTTAATCGTTTTGATTGGTTGACTTGTTGACTGCAATGATTTTCATCACAATTCTTTCTTAGGGTACCATTCCATCTAAATTTCACTGAGGATAAATAGCAGTGAGAATAAACAGCACTGGGTGGTTCTCTTTTTTTAACTTAGATTTGGTCGTTTTTAGAGACAGATCAGTAGACATGATCAAAATGCCAGCACAATGTAGTCAGTTTTCTTGCCATAATCCTAATTTAAAAAATTACATTGATTATAATAGTGCAACAGAAGCCATATGGGATTTTCCATGTGTTGCTGTGGGTATCATGGAAAGAGATTTTATGGATGTCTATATTTGGTCTGTAATAATATATTTGTATTTTATGGATGTCTGCAAGACTTCAATTTAGACCTTTGTGACATTTGAAGTTTTGTAAGAAGTGACTCATTTGCTTGGCTTCTGTCCTTAGCAGAAAAAGTAACTGGTACCCTGACCACATTTCGGTGGCAAGAACTTCAGATGATAACTGGGAAAATTCAACTCTAACGTTTTTCTGGACCCTCTTGAAGTTGAGTTGAAGTTGAAGAAGTTCCAGTGTAACAGCAGTATCAAAAGAAACAAGTTCTGTTATAGCTGTCAAGTAGTTCTTTGAGATACTGATTTTTATAAGCATTTGTTCTCCAAGTGGGACAAATTGCATGTCTCAGAAAAACCACAAATCTCTTACGTCACCTGCCTCATTGCATGATGAGAGCTGAACCAGTCAAAGAGGCTGTGTAATAAGAACTTATTTTTAAAAAAAAAAAAAAATATTGCCTTTGCCTTCAAAAAAATTCTGCTGAGATTTTACTGGAAACTAGTCAGACTCTTCTCAATTGAAGCTATTTCAAGGAAAATCATGGCTGAGGATGCTGAAGAGTTTCATCAAACTGAATCAGCCATCAACTCTATCATTATGTCTTTAAATGGCAACATTGACAGGTCTGTGTGATTTTACTCTTAACAGATGCTAGTTAGTCAGGCAGCGTCTCAAAGCACCTCAGATATGTTCCTGAGTTCCTGAGAGACATCATGCAAACCAGAGCACTTCCTCCTTCTATACCAGTACCATACATTGAAAGCCCAATTATTTTCCTTAGCTTTCCTTTCATTCCTCACTGATACGTCTTATTGATGATGACTATTTTGTTCTCTTTTCAAGTAGGTTTAAATGAAATAAAAAATACTGACGTCTATCTCAGTTAATTAGGTGTATTCCAGATATCACAATATTCCTTTCTTTTTTTCATTTTATGGGTTGGGTTTTTTTGAGGCCAACAGGGCTAAAAAAAATGTAGTAGATTTTTGTTTCTTGACATGTGAATAATTACAGTGTAAGACAGGTAAAACGTCCTTTAAAATTTTAACTTCCTTGAGTTCATTGGCAACACCTCAAATAAAGTCAAAGAGAACTTCGTCATCATCTGCAGCAGAGGAAATATTTTTCACATTGTCTGGAAATGTAAGAAAGGATAAGCATTCTTTGACATGCACTTGAAACAAAGATAGGCAAGATGCAACTTCCAAAACAGACATTTAACCATGCTAATCTCTGAATTCTTGAGGATAACTCATTAGAGGATTGCAAACATTTAATAAAAACCAGCATCTTAATACAATTACTTAAAAGAAACTTTTAAGAAACAAACGGAAATGGTATTGATAATTACTATGAGTGCTAATTATTTGCTCCCTGGTGAGCCTTGCAGATTTCAATAGCTCAAATCCAGACTAATTCAGAAAGAACACAATATTAACAGAGGACAATGTAGTGTAAGAAACTAAACATGTTTGTCCATACTGTGGTCCTACACCAGCTTAATCATGTTTTTACAAACTACTACAAACAAAATTAAGTATATGCTTATGTCTTGGGAGAATACGGTCTTAAATCTACTAATCCTCAGGTCATATTATTCCTTGTTTCAGAAGAGAATGATCACATTCCAACACATGCTATATAACCAATGTCTTTAAGACAGTATAAATATGAAATCAAGCCCTGTGCCATTTTAAGGGTGCAAACTTTGCTGTCCAACAATAAGATATTCTGAGGAAGTGTGCTCCAAAACTTTACAATCTGCTATAAACACATATCCCTTTTTTGCTTGTCCTTCAATGGGTGTAGAAAGAATCCCTGCAGAATGACACCCTTAGAAAACCTCTGAGGCTTCCCAAAAGATGTTTACATCTTGCTCATACAGAACTTCCCTGGATAAATGATTCCGTATAATAAAACACAAAGAGGACAGGTTTCAGAGTCATGTTTGGAGATTGATGCTGATCATATCTTAAATATGACTGAAAGCTTAGTGGCTAGAGAGGAGAGGAAGGGAAACTGGGAAACTATATTGCCAGCATTTAAACTCCCCTCCAAATCCATGTTTCTAGATGCTGTCTTTCAGTGTAAACTACACGAAGCACGAACGTTATGCCTTTGATTGTTAATATTAGCAAAGAGCAAGCTCTATATTTCACCCAAGTGCAATGTCTTCCAAATATTATAAGGACCGTTTCAGACATACTTAAAAAACACGTCCCCCTCTTTATTTTACCATGCTCAGCTAGTTCTATGTCATGAACCTGCACCTACAATGAAAAAAACTCACACCGTTACTATGTTTGAGTACTAAACAAGAAATTAGGAGAAATTGAGGAGGGGGGAAGTAAACTCCATTTGGGCAGAAAAGATTTTTTATTGCAAACTACATCCCAAGACTCCTGAATACTTGTCTAACATGATAAAAGATTTTGAGAAAATCCAGCATTTCTATGGCAATTCAATTCTCCCAATCTGTTCTGGTCAGTACTGAATCATTAAAGCAAAGAAAACTACTTTAGATAGTTTTCAAATCTATTTTAGATTTGATTTTTTCAGGCAATTTTTCCAAGAAAATTCCCCTAGGCTTTTGGACTATACACAACCTCTCCATATAAAAACATCCCTTGCTGAACTATTATCTCCATTGTTTCTTCTGTTTTGATGGAGATGTAATGCAACTAAGGAATAAAATTCATAATTGTTCTCTCTCTGGGTTTCCTATTTACTCAGAGTGAGTTAAGAACAATAATTCCCAACTTCTTTTCATATGCATATTTTCTCTTGCTTTTGCCTAGATTTTTTCCCTCATTCTTTCCCACAGGTTAGATTTTTGATGCATTTTGTAGACATGGAAGATTAGTATCTTTTGTAGAAGCTGTAAACAGCCACCCAAAATCACTAAGAATAATAAACAGCATTCACATTATAGGGCATTTAGTGCATAATAGCTGCTGTCTTCTGTAAGGGCACCGCTCCTATAAGAAAAGGCTGAGAGAGAGCTGGGACTGTTCAACATGGAGAAGAGAAGGGTCAGCGAGGATCTTATATAAGTACCTGAGGGGAAGGTACAAAGAGGACAAAGCCAGGCTCTTTTCCATGGTGCCCAGTAACAGGACCAGATGCAAGGGGCACCAACTGAAACACAGGAGGTTCCCTCTGAACATCAGGAAACACTGTTTTACTGTGCAAGTGACCAAGAACTGGCACAGGTTGCCCTAAGAGGTTGTGTATTCTCCATCCTTGGAGATATTCAAAAGCCATCTGTATGTGGTTCTGGTTTACGTGACCTTGCTTGAGCAGGAGAGTTGGACCAGATAATCTCCAGAGCTTCCTGCCAATCTCAACCATTCTGTGATTCTGCAATATGCTTTCCTGGATTTTCTAGATGTTTACACTGTCCTGGTGTACGAGAGAGATTGTCCATACCCAACAACAATTCTACAAAAAGCACTATAGTGAATGTATTTAAAATGAGAACAAAAATTCCTTTCTTTTTTTTCTCCCCTAAAAAGATAGAAACCAAAAATTGAAATCTTTGCAAAAAAAGATAATATTCTTTCTGTGTGAGGAATCTTTAAAAGAAGATATCAAAAAAAAACCAACACTCAGTCCTACTGGGTTTTGATGTTATTCCCAATATTGCAAACTAATTCCAATAATGCAATTTCGTATAGATAAAGTAAGCCACATTTCTATGAGAGGAAACAGTGTTTTTTGACATTAAATATCCATCAAGGAGAATCAGAAATGGTGATATTTTATTAGCTATTGATCTCATCTTGTTTTTCTTTGAAATAACTTGAATTATACCTTCCATATGTTGGATGGCTTAACTGTGGTTATTTATTTTACAAATGGACAACTTTTGCTGTATTTTCAGACACTCAGATATGCAAATTTGCTTTTACCTTTCTTGGCACAACGCTTTTAAAATTTATAAGATTGTATATTTTAATTTTTGCTATTGCCTTAATTGTCATTAAATTTAAATGTGTTAATAAAATTATTAATTATGACTTTCACATAGACCTAAGAATCAAAAGGAAAAGTACTAGGACATAATATTTGATGCCAGTTCATTTGCTAGTACTTGTACAAATACAAGGTATTGATGTGCAACTCATTGAAAAGTTGTGCATTACTTAAGATTCATAGTATTAGAAGTTGCAAGATGCTGAGGACAAACATTGCCTAACCTTAACTAATTTCATTGATAGAGGTTCATTATTAGTTCAGTAGCTAAATCTGTTAATTCCTAAAGGACAGTGAAAAAGTAGTATTCGTATATTAGCCACAAAAGTAAAAAAACCTGCAATTTGTTAAAAAAAGAATGTCTTTTACCAGCAGAGGAGAGTCAGTGCTATGCAAAAAGCAGACTTTTTTCTCCACTATGCTGGAGGCAGAGGAGATGCAAGGAATCAGGAGACAATAGAGATGTATGATTTTGCTAACAACAGTCACAGACACTAGATGGGGATGGACGTCAAAACATAAATCTTGCTACCAAAATTTACTCTTGCTACTAAGAATCTAAGTGATATTACATGTAAGAAAGGAATTGGGGCCGATTTCTAAGTTCCCTGTGATTTCCATTTTCTTTGTATTCATATCTAGAAATATTCTAAGCTGGGCTGGTAAAAATTTATTTTCCTCTTTTTTTCCAATATGCAGCCTCTACTTCATTCATTCCCCACACAAACAAAGAGGCTAAATAAAACCTTTCCAGACTTCAAACAGCATCTCACCACAAAATATTAAAAAAGGTCCTCCATTCAGCTTAGACCGCGTTGCCTAGTTCTGATGCTTGAGGCTTTTTCTCTCTACAGTCAGTATTATCTCAAGCCAGTGTTTTTTATATCTGAAACATCAGAAAGTAGCTTTAAAGAAAGCAAACTAGAGAGCTGTATTAATGGCTGTGTAAGCAGAATGAGAGGCTTCTCACATGGAGGTAGGTGTTCATTTACCTACTTTTTAGAGAGGTTCAAAGGGTGTTCAAAGAAGAGCTTTGAAACATGGTAGCAGGCCACCTCCTTGTCTGGAAGTTTCTTTATAGGTGTTTCCCTTGATTCCTTTGAATATTTTATGTAGAGGCTCAAGCAAACAACCAACAGGAAAAGACCCCACTGTGCCTCATCCAATCTCAACTTCCAGGTGCTGGGAGAATCACAGACGGCAATATGGCCGTTCCAGAGGGAACTGGAAAGAGAAGGTGGCTCCCCTTTGGGAAAGGTACAAGGCAAAAATGCAGGGGGAAATCACAGTTGAAACGTCCCTTAAGAAAAAAATCTGGACTTTGTCTGATCTCATGCTAAATGTGTTAAATTGAAGTAGAATCCTATGCTTGATGCTGGAAAAAACAGATAGCCTGAAACAAAGATCTAGACAATCACGAGAAGTTCGTTATCTTGCACACTGAATCTCAAAAAACCCTTCCCCTCCGAAATCAAGTCTACTTACACAATAGACTAGATTGGTGCAACATCTTTAAAGCAGTGGATCTTGGATTTCTCTACACACATATCGCAGAAATAACATCACACAGTGCTGACATGAAAAACTAAGTGTGAAACTTACTTCCAGGATAATTTTAGTATACAAGAGTATACACAGGCAGGCAGGACTGCTATCATAACATAAATCATTTGGAATTTAAAGATTATTTTTTCCTTATATTTATCATGAACAAGATATTGACTAGTGTCAGATATACAATGGCTGGAAACAAAAGCATTACAGAAAACAGAGCTAATTATTTGAATAAATTAAATCCCTACTCAGATGTTCAGCACAACAGTCACTGCAGTGTTACCAGTGAGCCATGGCACATCCCACACAGAAAGCACTTTGTATTTTCTGGAATGAGTGAAGACAAGATTTGAGGTGGATCGATAATCACCACAGTGCTTACTGTTGTCTGCGCAGAAGGTATTTTTCAGGTTGCTGGCTAATATACAAATTCTTAGCAGCAGAAGCATCTCATGCAACCCCTTCTCCCCGAAGCAGCCATCCATACCTCTCAGGTGTGCTAGAAAGGTAGGGGATCACACAGGCAACAACAGAGAAAATGGCTTAGATTAAAAATCACTTTGAGAAGCACCCAGAGAAGTTGTGTTGCATAAACTAACACTGCAGCCAAAAAAGTCAATATTCATTAAAGTCTGTGGGAAAAATTCAGGATACGCTGTTTTAACAGACATCAAATGTTAACAGAGCAGATCATTAAAACTGTTCTAGCATAACCTCTTGGACTGAAAAAGCTTGACATGTATTTTGTTGCTAAGAAAAGTGAGAAGACAGAGACGTAATAAGCTGGCAGCTGCAGAAGCAACAAAGCAGTTTGCCACAGCAGTATGGCTTTATTTTTCAAAGGGAAATTTGCAAGGAAATGTTGACAAATGATTTGTCATAAACAGAACTCATCTAAATCATGGCACGGTAAAAAAAAAAAAAAAATAAAGAGGAAAGAGAAAGTATTTTTACTCTGTGATATGCTTTATCTCTCAAATAGCAGGATTTGACTTTCATTTTTTTTCTATTTCAGAAAACAAATTAACATTCATCCATTTTTTTTTCCCTACAGTGTATTTTCAAGTTTGCATCAGCTTTCCAAGCAGTGATAAACCCCAGGAAAGGGCGAAACACCTAAACATGGAATTTTATGTGAAAAATAATTATACTAATAGAGGCAGTAGAAAGGGATTCTTGTTCTAAGTGCCTGTATTAGAAAATGTTTTGGTATTTAATCTTCCTAACTCCACTCAGATTGTTGTTCTTCAGATTGTTGCAGTGCATTATCTTCATTAACGATTCAAACACATATTAATAATATTTTTCCTGAATGGATAGACTTGGAGGGTTTCCTAAACCTGCTAAATAATTACATTTTTTTTTATTATTTGCTAAGGGAGTTGTTGTACTCCATCTGGTGTTCCTAAAAATTACATTTTGACCCTTTGTGCATGCATGTAAGTATGGGTACAAAAGATTGTTACTACGTCTCTTAAAAGATGGAGAAGAAGAACCAGCACAGGTAGTTAATAATTCCTGTTTGAATCCTACTCTGGGAAAAACAGAAAATAAGGAACTGTATGCCACTCAAAAAAATAATAATCAGGCTTATTTTTAACAAACTATTCACTGGTAAGAGCAGTTCCTGAAACCTCTTACTGATAGCTTAAAATATACTTGAAAGTACAGCAAGAAGAATTTTCAGCACGAAAAGATCAACACTTGGGAAGTTTTCATATATAGTACTGCAGTTTTTCGCAGCCTTAAACATCATCAACAGCAATGTAATTATGGCCTCAAATTGCAAGGCATTATGGTTTTTCCAAGGAAAGCTACTGCTGTTCTCAGTGCTACTTGCTTCACATTCCCCCATGGAGGTTGGGGTAAGACCCGGTTTTCTGATTAATAAATATTCCATTTTGTTTGCATTTTTCAAAAGCTGTTGGCACCAGCTGGCATAGTTGCATCAGTTTATCTGGAAGGTTTATGTACATTTGTAATATTCAGTTACCATGCATTGCAGGAAGTAGCTTGCCTTACTTTCAGCCTCCTAATAGATGTTGCTTGCCCACAACTTTATTTCTCTGAGATAACAGTTTTCTGCAAACTGCATTTATTTGTTGTTATTGAAAGTGAATTAATTTGGTCTCAAAAATTGGACTGATATCTAAAACCTACTCATAATCTGAAAAACCGGGTTATAACATTATGGTTCTTCAAGTTTCATAGATCTCACCTGTTTTTTTCTCTCTTGAGAATGGTTGGCTGTGGAACTATTTTCACATTTTGAAACTTCAAGATTATTATTAAAAGGAAAAAATCTATAATGAGGCAATTTTCAAAACAGGGAAAAAAGATAAATATAGGCAAGCCAGCCAACCTAAGGATCCCTCCCTCTGGTTCTGAGCAGTTTCCATTCCGGAGCTGAGAAACTTCTGACAAATATTTAATTAAAAGCCGGGAAGCTGCTTCTAAAGTGTTTCACTTCCAGTTAACAATATGTTCTAGTATGAAAGTGTCTCATCAGAACATTCCCTATCTAGTTCTTCCTAGTCACCCACTGACTAAATTTTATCCTTAAATATGCACATGGCCATCATTGCATCACTCACTTTCTGTCCTTCAGTAAAAACCTGCATTCCTCGGTCCTACCAGTTACTACGAAACAGGTATTAGCATCACTGGCAGCTGCAGCTTCAACAGCTAAACAGTCACCAAAGGAAAATTTAGGTCTTGAGCTAATTTTTTGCACCACTGCTGTACTTTTCTCTGCTTATTTTCAGAATTTCGAGCTATGCAGTGGACAACTTATTGTGGGACGAATGTGTTCATTATGCTACTTTACAAAATCATTCCAAATTAGTCTTTTACATCCAGATGACTTTTTTTTTTTTTTTGAAATGCATAGAAGTCCACAAAACCTGTGAGCTATAAGGAAGATAACCACCTGTAGATTATCTGACGTTTTTTGCAACCGCAACTGCAGTGGCTGAGTCTCATACTAGTGCCAAAAAATCAAGGAAGATCATTTAAGATGAGAAAACATGAACAGATCTCATTCTTTTCGTAGTCCCAACAGCGAGAGCTGAGAATTATGCCAATGAAGCAGAGCTAGTTTATGTAAAACTGAAGACTAGGATCTTGGTTTTCAGCTAAAGAAAAACAATTGGGAAAAGATGTTTTGACTATTTTTTTCCTAGACAGTTTACAATGGTATAAGAGGAACACCACTGCAGTAACAGATGTAGACTGATTTGCATTTGAGGAGGAGCTGGTTCAAATCACTCTGTATGTTAAACATTGCTAATTTTAAGCATTTTGCAGCTGTACTTTTGCTAAGAAAACTCAGACATCAGCTGTTTTCCAGCAGCTTTGGCTGCTGCCCTTTACCATTTCCTGTGCCACTCAAGGCCAATTGCTTACAATTCAAGGGAAAAACATTCAGGATCTAAAATTAGTGCATTTCCCTAAAGACAGCAGAACCCTTTGAAATAATTTTCCCATAATAAGTTGTGATGAAAAAATTATCCCAATTTAATTCACTCTTCAACATTCATAATAACCCATCCTGTATTTGCTACATGCATTTGTAGAGTTCTTCAGTGACTGTCCTGGTGTCTTAGCTATTTCTATGCCTCCTACCCGGGCTGAGAGATGAGCACTTTAGCTGGCTCCAAGCCTCACTCCCAAGGTAAATTAACTGCAGTTGAGTTACTCTGATGAACCACAACTCTGTATCTAACCCAGGTTGTTTATTACTGATCATTGACTCAAAAATCATGTGAACAGTCTTTACCTCCACCACCTCTTTTTTTAAGATACTCCACAGGACTTACAAATTTATAGAAGCTGTGCTTGTGGAAAACTAGCCAGGTTCACAGGGCATCCCAAACTTCATGTCTTTTTATGTAATAAAGATTTTCCATCCAGAATCTGCAGAGCCAGGTATTAGAAAACTCCAAAACATAAGCTATTGAAACTGCATTGACAAAAAAATAACAAAAGAATCTCTTCTGGTTTACAATTGAACAACATTATGGAAGTCAGTGGAACTGCAGATGTATAAGGGAAGGCAGAACAGCAAGGTTACAAAGAATAAGCACTGTTATCTGTGTGGATTTTTTTAAACTGTGAGGTCTCTGCATTTCATTTGATATATTTGCATCACCTTTTTGTGCACTATCTTTGCAGTATCTGTCTGGAAAGCCATGGGGTTGTTTTTTGGGCCACGTTTCACGTGTGGCAGTTTAGTTTGCAATAGCATTTCAATTTCAGGATTCTGAACTCCTGCACTTCTGGCATTAACAAGAATTATCTACAAGTATGAATTTAACTAGTCTACTCTGCACTTCTAAACCCATTTTGCCACTTTAAAATATTGATCTGTAGATGAATAAATCCTGCTTTCTAGGGGATAAGCAAACTTTATCTCCATTTTACAGCTCAGTACACAGAGGCTCAAAAACACTAAAGATGCACCAGGGCGAGACAAATTTACTGAGAGAGTTGACTTCTGAAATAGCGTGACAAGCGCCACTTGCCATTCAGCAAATTTCCTTATGCTTTGGCACACCCTGGGCTGTACAGCAAGTCACCTCTAGAGTAGCTGCCGATCACATGATGCTCCCCAGCATTTCGCAGAAACCTGCCAAAACCGCGCCGGACCTGCATGCAAGTATACTCTGTGTATAGATATGGTGTATGTGTAACCTATAATGTAAATGGGCACCATTTAGTAGGTGTTTGTAGCCCAACTACACCTTTTTTACATGCAACCATTTGCTTATTTCTGACACTTGTTTTCATGGGGTATGCATAATTTTAAATCCCAGGATTTATCTCCAAACCCCCTTTAGTCAGTATAAATCACTCCCATTGATGCCAATGGACTTAAGATTCACTGCCCCACACCTTTCCAAGAGCTAACCCTATAGGATTGCCCCTCTACTACAGCCTCAGCTCTCTCTTTCAACCTTGTGCCACGGACAGTGGCTCGAGCTGACCCCATCTCACAGTGATGGCCCTTGAAGCAGGAGGAAGGCCCCAGATATCACCCCACGGGTGTGAAACACGAGTCGAGCATTAGAGGGGGTGTGAGGCAGGTATCAAAACCAGCAGGGCTGTGAGTGCAACTGAGGGTCGCTGGTACCCCAGGCCCCTCTTGCACATGTACCCCATGCACAGGCACACTCCCTGCCTGCCAGCCGCTGGTGTGATCCTTTCTCAGCATGTAAGCTGAGACTGCATTGGCAGAAAGACTAAAACACCACTTGCATGCTTTGAATGACCTCTTTACGTCAGAACTGAGATGGTCTGTAGAAAACAACAACGTGTTGTGGCCCAGTATCCCTGTTTGGTGAATTTAGCTAAAGCTTCAAAGTCCACCTCAGTTTCCTGGAACTAATGCAAGGTTTTTAAAAAAATGAGCAAAACCCCAACCTTAGCAAGGTTGCACTACAGAACGTATGATGTGAGTGTGAGGCCCCTCTCTGGAAACTTAGCAATTCACAGAACTTTCAAATCTGACTTGATTAAAGCTGTGGCATGCATCTCAGGGCCTATTAAAAAAGTCAAACAACCAAACAAAAACTCAAAACCAAACCACAACCCAAAACAAACAAACAAACAACAGGAAAAAAAGACAAAACCAAAACCACCCCCCAAGCCCCAGATATTCTTCTTAGCTCAAATTCAAGCCATTTGTATAAAAAAGCTCTAATATAAGTAAATACACATGCATCAGCAATTTTGATACCACTGCTCTATGTGCAAGGTAAGGGTTTGGTTTTGTATATGTTCTTGATAAATGAGGGAGAATAATTCATCTGTCTTTGGCAAGTTTCCCAAACACTTCATGCAAAGTCCTAAGCCTTCCCAGTGAGTTAAAAGCAAATTGTACGGTTGATGAATACCATACGCTGCAGTAAGTTAGTCTGATTCATCTCTGCTTGCACTCCTTGGGCAATTTTTCTCGGGAAGGGAAAATCCCTGACTTCTTCAGTCGTTCTGAACTCTCTTTTTCTCATATGAGATGTTAACAATTTCTCAATTAATGCATCAAACCATTCCACAGTTGCAGATTACATTTTTGTTAGTTTCTTTTGTAAAATGGCGGAATGGCTAATTTTGTCTGGTTTTGGTTTTTTTTTAACGATAAGCCTACCAGGAGCAGCGGGCCACAATGAGCTTATATCTTTTTTATGGTGTTTAATATAGAATATTCCATTATTGAGAGAATTGTAGAGATGAGTATATAAATATTACATTAATATAAACAATTTTAAAGCCTGTCTAGTTTTGATGCATTATTGTTAAGTTGCAAGCTGCCATTAGAAAAGTGAGACTTTCAAATACCACCTATAAAAATATTTTGAAAAATCCTATTACTGCTAATACAAGAGCATTAAAAGTCCTGCTAATAATGACCTCCAATTTTGCAGGAGTAATAAATAGAATGATTATACTAACCTAAAAACCACAAAAATTAACCTTTCTTTATTTGCACGACATGTGCATTCATGTACCTGCCAGAAATAAGATCTGTAAACAGATCTAAAAAAACCCGCACCAAGTAGGAAAACATCTTTAACTCTGTAGAAATATATTGAAAGTAAAATGTTTTTGGAAAAAAATAAATGGACAAGAGAAAGGTGGATTGTTTATTAGTAGCAGGAAAAATGGAGGTAAAAATATCCTTCTTACAGTGTTATTTAGGTAGAAATGCATAAATGCATAGACTTGCTTTCTGTTAAAGTATTATATGTGAATTTGACATATTACTTTACAGAAATATAGATATTTTTCAAGTATTTTTTGAAATTTAGGCCACAAAATGTTACTGTGTATATATATTACTGGTCCTGACACGCACATTAAGAAGGGGAAGTAATTTATGACTACATTTAGGAAGATAAATATTTGAAATACTGATATTTGATGAGCTGGGTGTACAAGAACATGTTAATATGCCTTTTCTGGTCTCAAAAATGTCCTTCGAAAAGGACAATCTAGAAATTGTTAGAACAATTGCATTTATATAAGGACTATAAAAGCTATTAATAAAATATGTTTTGTTACAGTTTAAATGCAAGGGAAAAGTTGAGTTCTACCCTTGAACCATCATGCTGCAGTCAGGACAAATAGCTCTTAGCCCAGACAAAACCAAGAAATAATAAGTACATGACTGACTGATACTATAATGGGGACAAAATAGTATTATTTCACACAACTTTTCGTTAGAAAAAGCTGAAGTGGATTTACCCATTCTTTCCAAAATATTTCTCTTTGGGAAAAGCCCAGATCTCATCTTTCCAGTTCAGTATATCTAAGGACATAGCAGAAGACCTTAACTGCAGTATTTTAGTGGCGAGAGTCATTGTTGAGATTCCAAACATTTAGTATAAAAACATAGGAAATATGCTCAGAGATCCTTCACTGAATTATTAAATCTGAAGAAAACAACTTGTGTGAACTTTTTATTAGCAATAATCAGGAAATTGGATTCAGCAGATAAATAAATTTTGAGTTATGAATTATAAATTGAATTGGGTATATGAGCAAGTTAAATACTACATTAATGCATGCAAAATATTGCTTAATGCCCAAAATATATACTATATGTCACTCCAAAACAAGTAAATATGATGTACAATTTTGTGTTGAAGTTTGGACATTAAACGTAAAACAAAGATGGGATTTTTATATTTTCCTCTTTTTTTATTTAAAAAAACCCAACACCTGCATTTAGAAAATCCAGATGAAATGTAGAGTTCTGATCAAATTTCACTTAATATATGAAAAAAACCCACAAACCCTCAAAACTCCCTGCTGCATATTTTTGATTTAGCTAATCCAGATGCTTATATTTTAAATACAGACGTTGTATTAAACAGACTTCGAAATGTATCTAGTTTTCTTGCCAACAGCAAGAATACAAACACTGAGACATTTGATGTGTGAATTTCTACTGAAAGGTGACAGAATATAACAGCCACAAATGACAAACCATTTCTTTTGAACTCTTTAAAAACATGGAGAAAAAAATAATAATTCAGATGATTAGATGATTCTTTTAGGTTAAATTTCAGAAGGCTGAAGTATACTCAAGTTCCAAGAAAAGCAACAACCTTAACAAAGAATGAGGAAATTTCAACAAGCATTGTGCTTAGTGTTTCTGGCTTGGAAAATGCAGCAACCTTTTATTTCACACCTCCATGGGATGGGTCTACCAGAGATCACAGATAAGACAAGTTGCTGCCTCTCCCCGCACTTAACCTGACTTGTGGTTCTCATAAGTTATAGGACTTGGTTCTCACGAGTCAGATGTAGTCCTATAACTGTGGATAACTATTGAATGCATTGCCACTATATCATTAGAGGCTGGGATTTTCTAAATTCCTATGAATGATCAAATGTTTTAAGATCTTCAAATAAAAATATGAATTATGCCTCAACTATAATTCATTAAAACAATCAACATATGAAATAGTAAGATATAAAACTTAAGATCCAAATATATTATTAAAATTTATTTCACAAGGACTGCCAAGACTCAGGGACAGCAGCAATAATAGAATCCAGTGATCCTAACTCCAGTCTCCCAATCCAAGTGTTAGAAGATTCACTGTATTTCAAATAATCCACATAAAGTGTAAGAAGAAAGATACTGCAGATAACAGTACTGTTAGTATGCTTTGTCCTACAGGTTACATGATACTTTAAATGTCATCTAATGCTAACTCATTTTATTATTGTCAAGATAAAGGAAAATTCTGTCTACACACAAAAAGAGAGGTATAGTCACGCCTATGACACATTATTTCTTGCAGAAAATATGCAATGACTAGCTGTCGCTAATGCTGATTTAAGTGACTAGTATTTCACTACAGTGAAATACTACTAAAAACCCAAGACTTCGCTTTTCAAGTGAAGTAATGATAAAAAAGGTACAAGTTATATTTTCTGAACTGCCCAACCTATGTGTGCAGAGAGTTAACAACATTGGTGCTTAGGAAATATGTGTCCATAGTGTAAGAATTTAAAATGATTGTTTAGTTACTGAGTAACTACAGTACCATAATCCCCATTCTACTCCAAAATACATGAATAGGAAGAAAATATAATCCATACCTCTTGAGAAACACCCACAATGTATCATCGCAATTGTAAGATTATGCAAATTCCTACTGCAAAACAATAAACAAGATTTACTCTCACTTTTCTGCTGGCTCCTCTGCCTCAAGCACTAAATATGTAAGTATTGCCTTCCCCAACTTGTATTGTAAAATGAAACGAAAGACAACGTCTGAGGTGCGTTGTCTTGACAAGGAAAATACACCATATGCACATTCCTGTCTGAGCCTACCCAAACTACTTTAGGTTACATGAAAAACTGTCCAAACCTGTAATCAGTGTCCAGTCCTATACCCAGTGTCACTTCATTTTGAGCTACTTTTAAGGACTGGAAAATATCTTAGGGGTGCAGGTGCTGTCTGTTTTATAAAATGAAACCACAATATTATAGAAGACAGTGTATAAACAAAACAAAACTGTTCCTGAGTCAGCTACCTTTCATATTAAGGAATATGTATTTCTTCTCCCTTTCTTTCAGTAAGATTAACCCAGGTCTACTATATTTTTGAGTAAGATTACAGAAAATGAAAAATTTCAGAAAGATTAACTCAGTGCTATTATAATTTCCAAACAATGGCATGATATGACAAAATTTGACTTTGAATTTCCTTTTTCTGAGGCAGGTGATACAGGCCAACTTGGTATTTCAGGGCTAAAGTCGTAGGTCTGTGGGAAAGTCACCAAGAAAGTGCCTTCTTTTTTTGGGATGATGGTCCTGTTGTCTGGAGGGAGCAGGGGCTATTATTGTGTTGGTCCCACAACCAGGTAGTAATTTGGAAAAGAACAAAAAGGTCAATGCTGTGTTGCTGTGTTCCTGTAGCTGTGTAGATTTATATATACATAGTTATCTTCCTTTCTTTTTAATTACACACAATCTTCTGTGCTTCTCCTACAGCGAAAATTAGTAATGGTGTTTTCTTTTTTTAATATAAATGGGCCTACAACAGAACTCATCGAAAAAATCCCCAATGCAAGTCTTCAGTGGCACACAAAATCAATATATGCTTTCTAATAAATATAAAATAATTGTTTTGTCTTTATGGATGACATTTCTTGCTTCAAAAGAACAGATGACTAGAAGCACATATTAAATTGATGCATATAAATAAAATACAATACTATTGAAAATAATATTGCTTGCTTTTACATTACAAAATGCCATTTTGCCAATGGACAACACACTTTGTCAGGAGTTTGCAAAATGCAAAAAGAAAAAATCCCCTTGCTCTTCCAAAAGATAAAGAAATTAATTAGCATATTATACAAATTAAAATAAGACATGGTGACTATTTGTTGAGCAAAATGATTCGACACTGAAACTGCTATCACAGGTAACAAGCTGGAACTGAATAATGAGGTGTAGCAGTCCACTTAGTCCATTAGCTCTGGGCTTTTCTCTCACACCACGTAACACTTATTAAACAAAGGGTTCAGATGATTTTGTGGTCATATTCATTACAAACAGAAGAAAACCCCACACCCACAAACAAAAATAAAGATACATTTTAAGAGCAGTCTTCTACTTCTCATAGGTCTTCCCAAGGTCCACTGAAGGTAGTAACTATTCTCACACGTTTTGATCAGAGGGACTCGGATCAGCAGCTCATTAAGAAGTTGCACCATTTACTCCAGTGCCTTCTTTGGAGCTCTCAGCCCAGTGGTGTGGGTACAGTTTTTAGTAGAACAGTGTTAAAGCAAGCAATGCACACTTTGTTTGCCATGTTGCCAAGAGACCTGGGAGCTCATTCCAAACACAGGATGAGGGAGAGGAGGGGGAAAGGAGAGATAGTTTTTTTCACAGAGACAGTTTTCTTTAATCTATTTACAAAAAAAGTAGTTGCATTTGGTTTTGCATTTGGAAATCCTCCCTTTAAATACTTGCCAAGCAACAAATGATCATTTTATCCCAAGCCAGCATAAATACTCCTCCAAAGCCAGGCAGACTTTGCAGGTTTACATCTTATAAAATTATAGATATCTTCCAGCTGGAGGTCTTCCACACATACTAATCGATCAAAATGAGAGATTAAACAGATGTTAATTCTGTTTTGACTGTTGAAGAAAACTTGTCATAATGCCTGCTTCCTATTCTAGCTAGGGAGAGCACTAGAAATTTGGGCCAGATATTTCTTAGTTTAAATCATTGACAAAACTCCTACATGTCCACTGGGAGTATGACTAAATTCACAGTTCACAGTAATTCTACAGTGGCTTCCATTTCTATATCTTTTGAGTTCCTGGGAAGGTGGTGAGAAAAGACAACAAAAAGCTTTACAGTGTGCTGCCTGCATGAAAAAAGAAACCATTTCATTTCCTCCCAGAGCTCATATTCATTTGTTGATTGAGGGCAATGTATTCTGTACCTGCTATGGTTTTTGGGAAGAACTATAATGTGGGAAGGACAATCCCTCTTAGGATTTATTTTCTTGCTTTCTTTTCTTGTGCCTACCCACAGAGCCTGGGTTTTTTTGTTGTTTCTAATACAACTTGCAATGTCAAAATTATCAGTAGTCTAAATTACGGTTAAGATACATATTTCCCCAACAAGCCGGGAAACGTCTAAAGAGCAGACTGCATCCCAATGAACAATTACTGCAGCTCCACGCTTTCAACTCAGATACTCATACTTCAGTCACTACAACCTAAAAAACTGTTCCAGTTCTCTGAGTCCATCAGCTGTCCCAGATTTCATGCCAGAATCCAGTTTATTAGCTCTCCTTAAGGTGAAGTCTCCTCTGTCCGTACAAATAGAAAATACAAGCTTTCCCTCACTTCAGGGACACATCAGGAAGAGTTAGGAAGCTAGGGTTTCTTGTAGGCCTATCTAACAGAGAAGTCTAAAATATTTGACAGCATCATTGTGAGTATTCTTAAAATTAAAGCCAAGACTAAGATCATTTTGGCTCCAAGTGCAAAAATCTCTCAAATTCAAAGTCTCCTTAGTGGCTTGGTAAATCATGTCCAAAAGAAAACAGATTTTGCTTCTTTTTAAATTTTTCTTTAATCTTACGTAGCCATCTAATCACAAGAGATTCCTTTGTACACATCTAGAATCTGAGTGCCCATTCATTGCATATGAGTAGCAAAAACACCAGACCTCTGGAAACTATCACTGCCAAGATCTTAGCTAGACTTTAAAGAAAAACAATCTTTATCATATGCCTTTTTTTTTTTACAAGTTAGATAAGCATGGAACTTTTCTTACTTGAATTGAATGCTTCATACTTTCTAATAATTCTGAAGCATTACAAATGTACATTCTACAATACAGAAGAACGATTCCCATATGCTTTATACTGATTTGATACAGAAACTTAATGTTATTCGATAACAGGCCCCATGTTTTGATGGTGTCTGGACAGTATTCTGGTTAAATTGGTCCCATTATACCATACCAGCTCTGTACACACTTATGTTCAGATGTATGGGTGTTTCCTTTTATTTTTTAAACTCAAAACACTTTTGTGGTTATAATATCTATGTATATTTGCATAAGTGAGTCAGAAAGAATAGTTTATAAATTAAGCTGCTGCAATGCTGGCAGAAATTATGTGCACAACTTCAAGGCTTGACATACAGAAATTAGAGCTCCTCTAAATGCAACACTGTGTGATATGAAACCAGCAGAAATAAATCACATTTCCATTTATTTGTCTTTAAAACTAAAACTTGGCAGTTGAGTAAAATGAATATTTTTTGGCTTTGGACAAAAAAAAGTTTGCTGGAGTTTATAACTTTCAAGTTTTAGTCTCTGCTTTAATCCTGTGTCGGATGGTTTCTTGATACAACATTCATAAGCACTTAAATTGTTACTCCATGTATTCTGCTGCTAATCTTTCTGGGTTTTGGTTTTTGGCTTTTTTTTTAATAGTCAGTATGGCTAAAGGCTCCATTCTCAGTCACTGTGAGAGATGGTAGAAAAGCAGCACAGCACACACAGAAAGACTTCCCCAAAACATCTCATTCTGCTCTTGGAATTTCCAGTCTCCCAAAATAGGACTGTGGTGGGTATCTGTCATCACTTTTCCCTCTGAAGAAAAAGCAAGGCAATTCAAGGGTGACAAGTGATAACTTAGGCTAAAGGGTGACAATAACCAGCACGTCCGCCAGGGCTCTATGCAGATGAATGATCAGAGGTAGCTCTGGTAAAAGTTAAGATGATGCTGCTGTTCACAGGGCCCTGCTGCATGACGTTATCATTGCTGTGGGACAGGAGGAAGACCAGGACTAAGGCTCTGCTGCACCACACCACAGACAGCTCTTTTAATTCACACCCATTTTTTTCAGCTATTTAAAACTGGTGGTGTCCAGCTAGAATAACAGACTCCTTCCCACAGCCCTTCTCCTCTTTGCATCAACCTCTGGCAGAATGTGAGGTCCAAAGTCAGAAACCATAACACCTGAATCCACCACAGCTGGAGTTCATCTTTCCATGCCACTTGCCGATACTTAAACTCTGACACTTTATCTGACGTAGTTAATATTAATATCAGTAAGAAGGGAGATCTTCTTTTTCTAAATCTGCCGTAGGGCAGAGAGAAATTTAGAACAGACCCTGTAGTTCCACCTTGGGGCTTGGCTGTAATGAAAAGATCTTTAGAAGGGAAAAAGAAAACAAGAATGCCATTGCTTCACTTAAATCTCTTCTCTTTCCATGTCATGAGGAAGCTCAGTTCTTCCTCTGTGACAATTTAATCCCTCCAGTAACATCCCCTTTTACCGAAAGCTCAGGGGCTCTCTGAACTCTATTCTCTGTCATCTGAACTCTATTCTGGACCCAGTGCTCTTGCCTGACAAGCAAGAAACCTTCCATTAAATTGCTTCCCATTGTGCATTGGCTTTGGCTGAATGCTTGGGCAGTGCCATTTTCTTCCACTTAACCCCAAAATTTTTAGGTGTTCAGATACAGTACCACTTTGATAGAGTTTAGCAGCTGCCATCAGTTCTTTATATTCGCTTGTTTGCGTTGATGTGCCCTTAGGTTTTAAATATCCTGAGGAGACATTTGCTTAGTAGTTCTGTTTCTTATTCCATCTCCTGCATCCTGTTCATGATGCAGAAAGCATATCTATGGGTAACATTCTACTCCTGACTTTTATAGTTTATTTACTCTGAAGAAAATCCTTGAACCATAGTGCTCATTTGCAAGAAGATCCTTGAGGGAACATCTTGCAAAGAAACAAACAGAACTCATATTGTTGTGCTAATTACTGAGTTTAACATGGGAACTGCAGTGAGTGGAAAGCCTCTGTGTGGGTGAGCCTCGTTATGATACAGCATTCCTGATTAATTGCTGAATTAATTGAATTCAGATGGAAGGATAGATCACTGCTGGGGCAGAATGAAGAACTCCTAAGTATAATTAGATAAAGTGGAAGAAAAATAACGTTATTAGTTTATTTAGGTTCTGTCCTTATCACTTTCATTTGTATGGGTTATTGGAAGGACATTCAAGCAAACACTGAATATTAAGAAACCTTTACAGAATGGCAGTAATCAGTTCCACACTTTCAGAGCTACTGTTAGAGTCACATTTCTCATATTAATACTATTATGCAAATCCAGTCAAAGAAGGAAAAGACACTGTGCAAATCAACACAGACTTTGGAAACTGATCATTTACCATTGACTACACATCAAAGCTCAATTGCAAAAGCTTTTCCTCAACTAACTCTTAATCATGAACAAGCTCAGAAAGTGAGCTGATCACAGACTGTACAAAACAAACAAACAAATATAAATTACCTATGATGGATTTGTTTCCTAGCTTTATATAGGAATTCATTCAATTATAGTCCACTAGGGTGTCTATCTCTTGTAACTGAACATACAACTGAAGAAAGAAACCAAACTAATTTCAGTTAGGAGAGGTCTAGAATAAGTGCAATGGATGAACAAGCAACGTGGCACACTGCTAGCTTGGATTGCTACAGCTTCACTGTTTTTTGCATTTATATCAACTGGATACAGTTATTTCGAACTTAAGATGTCATGTCTGCAGTCATCTTTTCAACTGAAATTTAGACTTAGCCTTAGAGCTGAGTTTTAACACTATCATAATAGCAAGGTTTGGGCAGTAAAGAGCATTTTATCCTACTGTAAAATTCCAAGTGCTTCTTTCACTATAATTAGAATTAAAACAAGGACTTGTATTAAACAGAATTTGGAAAGAGCATAAATGAGATGGCCAGTCTTTCACCAGAACAGACCTAATTAACTAGGTCAGCTTCTTCCATGAAACATAAAGATCTATCTTACCAACTAATTTCCATTATGGGCTTTGGCAGTTTAGGACTAAAAGTTGGAAGAAGGAATAAATATTTAGTGGAAAATAATTTAAATCCCAACATAGTAACACTCTCAAACAAAAGTTATCCAAACCAACAATTCTAAAAGAAGCCTTTCATTACAGGATATGTTTCCATTTAACTCTCAGAAGCCACCTCAAGTTTCACAAGGCATCAGAAAGGCATGGCTCAATACAGTTTCCTCTCCCTATTTAAAGCCAGGCTGCATTAAGGAGGATGTGGGTTCTTATTCAGTTCCCTCATTGCTGCATTATTCATTAATCCATCTAACGTAGCCATTTGGAAACAAATTTTGTCTTACATCTTGCCAGCTCTGATGTAGAAAAGCAAGCTCTTTCTCCCAAAGACTAACTCCTTCATAAATAAAAAATATGGACCACAACTAATTGTGTTCTCCTTTGCTCTTAAAATAATATTATGAATAGTACAAGCAAGAAAAAACAAGCAGAGAAAAGACATTTCTGGTCTGTCCAATTCATGTCTAGGTCTCCAAACATTACTTGGATGAAGTAAACATTACACTACTTCAGTGTTCTCACACAGAGTCCAGAAACCTCTTCAACCTTCAATTAAGATTGGTATTACAGTCCTAAAAGATGTGCTGTGCTAGAATCTGTACTACTGTGAAGTTTTCTTACAAAACAAAAGAATTCAATAGTCTAACAAGTGAAATTTCCTTTTTTAGTCAAAGGGAGTATCCAAAAATGCTGTATGATCTATCCAGCCTGGTGAGAAGTCCCTCACTAGTTCATTTTACTGAAACATTTTACTATCAGCTGCTTAGCTCATGTTCTTAGCACTTCCATATTGAAATTCTGGGGATAGTGCTAGCTAAAGCTACATCACCACCAGGAAAATCAATTAGTTACAAAAACCTCACAAGAAACAGCCTGTTTTGCAACTCCAAAATGAGAAATTCAACGGCTAACATGAAATGATTTTTTTTTGTATTATTATTTGCATTTAATGGTATTCGGTTTAATACATAGTTATAAACTTAATAATTGACAGTGACTGAATTTCAGATAGGAAAAAGTGACCTATGTTGCAGAGGAACATTTTATCTTTAGACTACAGAATTACATTCCTCTAGCTGAAGTCTGAGCAATTTTGCACACTCATTTACCAATACAAGGAAACTGATTGTTTAATTTGATTATAAAGACAGTCATACAGAAAAGCAAAAACAAGGTTTATATTTCTATTATGTAATAATCTTCTCAACTGTGCCAAGAGTTTTGGAAGCTCTTGTTTTCAGAACAAACACACACATTCCGTATTATTTCTTATCTTCTCTTACCCTTGTTTTAGGCGCCGGTAGGCAGGAAGATTGGCATGTAGGCAAGACATTTTTTTGTTTGTTTGTTGTTTACTTTACAGAAGATCTGCTCTTCACAAATAGGAAATTGTGCCACTTAAATGGATGTCACGGTTTGTGTTTTCCACCTATAGACAATGGTTTCTCCTGATGTATAAAATTTTCCAACCATCTTTAAAGTGGGGTTACTCAATAACAGCATTGCCTACATCACAGTAGAGCAAAGATGTGGCCATGACGTGGTAACTGGTAAAGGAATGTGCTAGGTCTCCTGAACTGCATCTTTGCACTTTGCCTGGATATATTACGCAAGACTATGTCAGACCTCTTGTATGCAATGGGCCAGAAGCAAACAGCAAGTAAATCAAACCTCATTTACCATTTTAAATCAAAACTTCACTTCATATGGCAATCTTGTAAACCACAAAGCACTGTTATAAAATTTACCTACCTTGTAAGATTTTGCAGCAATTTAGTAACAAGTGAAATAGTCATCAAAACCTATGAAACAGTCATAGAAAAAGGCAGCCTAATTATGGGTTACATTTGGCTGCAAACTTTTTGCAGTGATAGCAAACCCTGGGACTTGTGGCCCTGCAACCACAATGTGTAACGTAAAAAAAAATAAACTACAGATAGTTTGCAGTTAGGAAAAAGAGCTATCACCTTCCACTAACTTCAAGAAGGTTCAAGTCGATTGTACATGGGAATATTTAATTCAAATAAAAATCACAAAGCACATCACAAACATTATATGCTTGAGACCCTAAATTAAACTTCTTGAAGTTCCTGCTGGCTTTGATAAATTATTTCATTGTTCCTGTATTGATTGCAATAGACCACCTATCTGTTTCTCTTGGGACCTGAACATGCAGCACCTATGCCATTTTATCCATCACAGTTTATTAATTAAGAAAATATACTTATTGACATACACATATTCCATATTCAGAAGATAGAACAGGAAACTTTAGAACAGAACAGAATAGAATGCAACAGAACAGTTCAGCTGGAAGGGACCTACAACGACCATCTCATCCAACTGCCTGAGCACTTCAGGGCTGACCAAAGTTCAGGCACGGCAGTAAGGGCGTTGTGCACGTGCCTCTGAAACTCTGACAGGAGTGGGGCATGGAGCAGCCCTCCGGGAAGCCTGTTCCAGGGTTTGGCAACCCCCTTAGTAAAGAAATGTCTCCTGGTGTCATGTCCAAACCTGCCCTGACGGATGCAGCTTGGAGCCGTTCCCCTGCGCCCTGGCACTGGGTCCCAGGGAGCAGCAGAGATCAGCACCTCCCTCTCCACTTCCCCTGCTCAGGAAGCTGGAGAGAGCAGTGAGGCCGCCCCTCAGCCTCCTTCTCTGCAAACCAGACAGCGCCCGGAAGCCTCAGCCGCTCCTCAGAGGACGTGCCTGCCGGCCCCTTTGCCACCTGAGCTTGGTGCCCTCCTCGGGACGCTTTCCAGGACCTCCACATCCTTGTGAAAGGCTGGGGCCCAATTTACGGGCTTACATTCCTGGAATGTGACGCCCTCCCCCCTCCCTCCCCCAGCAGGGGAACGCAAGCAGTGCAGCTCTAAGTGAGTTATTGCAGGACGTGCTGTGCCCACATGCATTTGCC
>VWZZ01008422.1:153634-174596 GCA_013399095.1 Psophia crepitans | reverse complement strand
TGCTGTATGTATTCCTTGCAATGAGGTTTACCACCTCTGGGAGAGAGGTCTGGATTCCGTTTTGCTGTACTGTGTGATATCAGCTTATGATATGATAACCTCGGTGGTCACGAGCTTCAGTTGGTATTTCATAGTCATAGAATGGTTTGGGTTGGAAGGGATCTTAAAAGATATCTGATTCCAACCCCTCTGCCATGGGCAAGGATGCCACCCACCAGATCAGGTTGGCCAGGGCCACATCCAACCTGGCCTTGAACACTGCCAGGGAGGGGGCAGCCACAGCTTCTCTGGGCAACCTGTGCCAGTGCCTCACCGCCCTCACAGGGAAGAATTTCTTCCTAACACCTAATCTAAATCTCCCCTCTTTTAGTTTAAACCCATTCCCCCTTGTCCTAACATGCCATGCCCGTGTAAAGAGCCCCTCTCCAGCTTTCCTGTAGGCCCCTTTAGGTATTGGTAGGCCACAATTAGGTCTCCCCAGAGCCTTCTCTTCTCCAGGCTGAACATCCCCAGCTCTCTCAGCCTTTTTCCATCCAGCCCTCTGACCATCTTTTGTATGAGGCCTTGCTGTCATGCCCATACCTCGGACTGCATCTTTTTGATTAATAATCGCACCGAATCTGTGGGGAAGACAGGGGAGGATACCTCCTTCTCTTTCACCTCCCTTTTCCCCTTCAGACTAGTCACAGAAGCTGTTGAGAATTTTGAATAAACTTGGGATATTCAAGCGAGCAAGTTCCTATTATTATGTTTTCTGAATGTGTTTCAAGTCTTGTTCAAGGTTACAAAAAAGTGTTTTAATAATATCACCCCGAGATCTGCCCTGGGGGTGAATAGTCAGGTCTGGCACGGCATGTGGGAGAGTATGGACAGGCATCTAGAGACCGTCTCAGCCCCAGTGTTTTGGAACTTCACTCCTGCTTTCTACCTACTCCTCGCCCAGTGGCACAGGGGGATGGACATCCTTCCAGAAGTGGAAGCCATATCCCAACAAGGAAAACAGACAGGAGCATTAACTTCAGCTAGTGAAATCTAAAGCGGTAACAAGAAGGGAGCTCTTGTAACACGGGGATCTGGACAGGCTGGATCGATGGGCCAAGGCCAACTGTATGAGGTTTAACAAGGCAAAGTGCCAGGTCCTGCACTTTGGCCACAACAACCCCAGGCAGCGCTACAGGCTGGGGGCGAGGTGGCTGGAAAGGTGCCTGGAGGAAAAGGCGTTGGGGGTCCTGGTTGACAGCTGGCTGAAAATGAGCCAGCAGTGTGCCCAGGTGGCCAAGAAGGCCAACAGCATCCTGGCCTGCATCAGGAATAGCGCGGCCAGCGGGATCAGGGAAGAGATCGTCCCTCTGTACTTTGCTCAGGTGAGGCCGCACCTCGAGTACTGTGTCCAGTTTTGGGCCCCTCATCACAAGACAGACATCAAGGCCCTGGAGCGTGTCCAGAGAAGGGCAACGAAACTGGTGAAGGGTCTGGAGCACAGGTCTTATGAGGAGCGGCTGAGGGAACTGGGCTTGTTTAGTCTGGAGAAGAGGAGGCTGAGGGGAGACCTTATCCCTCTCTACAACTACCTGGAAGGAGGTTGTAGCGAGGTCGGTGTTCGTCTCTTCTTTCAAGCAACAAGTGATAAGACAAGAGGAAATGGCCTCAAGTTGTTCCAGGAGAGATTTAGATTGGATATTAGGAAAAATTTCTTCACTGCAAGAGTGGTCAGGCGTTGGAACAGACTGCCCAGAGAGGTGGTGGAGTCACTGTTCCTGGAGGTGTTCAGAAGGCATGTACACATGGCATTTCGGAACATGGTCTAGCAGACACGGTGGTGGTGGGTTGACAGTTGGACTTGATGATCTCAGAGATCTCTTCCAACCTTAAAGATTCTATGATTCTAAGAAAAACACTGCAGACAAATTTTTTGACATTTTTTCAGACTTTCAATATGTGGAAAATCAACCAGCTTGTTTCCAGCCTGAAATGCTAGATCAGTTCTCTACACCTATTTTCACTAAAGGGAAGAGTGGAGTTGCCTGCTTTGGCTTCTAGCCCTACATACATTCAGCTTGAGAGCTTGCTAAATAGAAGCATCAGGAAGAGTTGTAGAATAAATACATAAAACAAATAGTAACAATTCGTGAGGACCAGATAGCTTTTGTTCAGGTCTTAAGGATCTCAAGTATTAATGCTTGAAGTATTGAAATGTGGTGTGTCTCCTACTGCATAAGCATCAGAGAAAAGGAAAATGATGACAACCTCTAAAAAGAGCTATAAGAAGGTGTAGGAAGGTGCAGTTTAGTACTTCTGCTGCCTGTAGAGATCAGATTGGCTGAGATTATAACTGGGGCAGAATTAAAAGAAACTTTAGTGATATGATTAGAAGGGGCAGTATGACCAGAGAAGGGAAGTAAGAAATCTGTTAGAGCTCCTCAAAGCAGTCACCAAGCATGTGGCTGCAAGTGAACCATATCTGGATTTCCAGAATGGGTTTGTGTAACACTACCTGAACAAAGTTCTTTATAAGAAGTAGGTTCACTTACAGATTAATATCAGGTTAAGACATAGGAAATAAAAGGCAGAAATAAATTATTAGCCTTCAGTATAAAGGAAGTTGCCACATGGGCCCAGTGATGGTTTCTGTATTTAACACGCTCATGAATAATCTCAAAATGAAAGGGAACTATACGATAAAGATTGCTGATGACAATAATTCAGCACAGTAAAAAGATAAAATGGACTATGAAGAGTTGCAGAAGGAGACTGAGCAGCTGGATGGTAAAATACGCAGATTAAATTCAATGTTCTTAAAGCACAGTGATGCACATAGGGAAAAACAACCTTAATTAACCATACACACTAATGAGCTCTAAACTAGCTGTATATAACTAAAATAAATAAAAAAAATCCAGACCCATAGTGAATAGGTTTTTGGAAAAAGCTCTGTGCTCAGTAGTGGTCAAAACAATAAACGGAAGGTTAGAAAAGATTAGGAATAGGGAATAAAACAGAAAGCATTCTTTACCAGTATATAAATACACAACTTAAACAAGACATGCGGTTTTGATCACCGTATCTGAAAATGGATATACAGCAGAACTTAGGAGTTAAAGTGAAGAGAGACAAAACAGAAAATGTGAATAAGAAGCCTGTTTTTCCTTTTTCATAATACAAACACTTAAGCGTATTAGAAGAATTGGTCAGGCAGAGGATGTAAAAGCAAAATAAACATGTACTGGGTCTGGCTGAGATGGAGTTAAGGCGGGGGGGGCATTGGGTTTTTTTTCAACGGTTTGCCTTCCGGGGCAACTACTACGCTTTTGGAAGCCCTGCTTCCCAGGAAGTGGCCGGACATCGCCTGCTGATGGGAAGTAGAAAACTATCTTTTGGGTTTTTTCCTTGCTTTGCTTCCACGTGCGGCCTTGCTTTCACCATATTAAAACTGCCTTTATCTTGACCCACGATTTTGGAGTTGGTTTTCCATCTTATTTTTCCCTTCTCCCCTCTCTGCCCTGCTGAGGAGGGGAGTGATAGAGCGGCTTGGTGGGCACCTGACGTTTAGCCAAGGTTAAACCACTACGAAAAGGAATGATTTTTTTTGCAGGGGTACTTAAAACAGTGACACTCACTAGCATGTCAAGTGTACAATTTGCCTAAAAACCAAAAGGAACACTAAACCACTAAAGAGAAAAACTCAAACGCAATCTTGGGCTCAGGAAGCTGTAGCCTGCAGATCACTGGGAGGAAATAAAGGGGAAGGATGACACTGTACTTGTCCAAAGTGATTTGGCTACTGTCAGAAAGTGCACACACAGACAGATGGGTCTATGTACAGTCAGTATCACTGTTCTTACACTCTACGTTTTGAAAAAGAAAATGTCCAGCAAAAGGCAGGAACAAATTTGCACGAAATGTTAGGAGTGAGCTGCATCCCAGCTTTACCAGCGCATGAATAAATTTACTCAACCTCTGCCCAGTCTTTACCTGTTTACCCTTGAGATGAATTTTCCAATATCATTTTCAGGAGACGGATTTTGTTGTGAATACCTTACCTGCCATGATTGTTGTGGGTTGTAAATCACATTCTCCCATTTCCATTTCTGTCTACCACTCGAATATCAGTGACTGAAACCATGAACAAGGGAAATTCAAAGGTAAAATAACTGCAAGTCTGCCAGGAGCAGAATGCCAAGAAGTCCACAAGCAATACATGTTTTCCCTCCTTCGTGATTCTCCTTGTTCTTCTGCATTCATTTCTGCCCATCTGCACTCAAAAGGGACATATTAAGTTATTTTAGAAAACCTAGCTAATTTGAAATTTACTTGCTGAATGAAAGCATTTTCAGGTTCTATGGTACGTCTAAAACTAATGAGATCAGTAGACAGTTTTCAAAAAGGTGGTGGAAAACTATTACAGGGAAAAAAAAAGTTTTTTCAAAGCCCAGGAATTTATCTCTTGGCTTCCACCATCCTGAAGAATATTTCTGAAGGATACTAGGTTCTGTGTAGTATGTTCAAGTAACTTGCATAGCAGTATTTTACAATGTCCTTTAATAAAGGCAGCAGCCTCAGAAATGACCACAAGATAGAGAGCAGAGAGGGAAGAGTCCTTATTAATGCATAAATGAAGATACTACGTTTCAATAAAGAACACAAATTTTAATTTGCCTTTTTCAGAAAAAGATGTAATTTAGCATGTAAGTTTGATGTTTTGGATAAAACATTCTGCGCAGATACAAAGGAAAGTTAAAATGTAAGTTCAAAAGCTACATTCTTGGACATAACACTTACAAAAGTGTAAGTCTTAAGATGAAAATTTCTAAATAGATCGCTTGCCACACTAACTTACAAGAGGGAATAACTTCAAATTAAAGCTTTAATTAGTACAGCATTTAGTAATGTTATCAAGCTATCTTTTGTGGCTGCAAACCTGGAAAGCATCATTTTAATGTAGCTGAGACAACCAAAATTCTATAAATAAAAAATGGAAAAAGACTCAATTTATTGCACTGAAAACCAGGGGAACATTTACTTTCATGCATTACAGCATGAGCTTTAAATAACATTTATGACCGTTTGTAAATTTTATTACCAAAGTAGTTACTTGCATTATCAGTTTCCTGGATATACTCACTCTCCAGACTTCCTCCCCCCCTGTCCCAGGTTTTCACTAATTTCAGCTGAAATAATTCATGATTTCAAAAAGCTGTGAACGTCAGTTACGGTCTTCTAAAACTCGTTTTCTAATGGTGACAGCCATATCGGCCTCATCTCGTTCTAGTTACTCATCACACTTTCCTTCTTCCTGGATCTTTGGAAGTAATCATCAGCTGAAATGTAGAAAGGAAGTGGGACGTATTTACTTCTTGGGACTCGTAGGAATAGTCTATAATTATCTGAGCGGCTAAGACCTTTCTTCTAAAACAGCCACATTTACTAAGCTTTAATGCATTTCGTGACCGTGCATAATACAGAGCAGTGCATTGCTGCTGGAGTATAAACCACGGGTCACAAAATATGTAGGGTTCCTAGATTAACTGGGACATGGGTATAAAAAAAGAAAAAAGTCAAAGACGGATCTAGGTGAGATCAGCTCTAAATACAAGACAATAGCTGGTTTTATGCCGAGAGGACAAAACTGCAGGGAGAATAACACTGTTGACTGAAGGACATCAAATCAGGGTTCAGGGAAGCTTTGCACTAATCCTGTGTTGTAATGACAGCTTAAAATTTTGGTACTTTGATGAGTTCTGAGATTGACTTAAACCTCTTTAATTTGGCTTGCTGGTATTTAATCTTTTAACTTTGCATTCTTAATCAAAACTCAAAGCAGATCTTTAATCTTGTATGTATAAAATGGAAGATTAGAGGACCTTGACCTGCCTCCGGTAGACAGCTGTTTGCTTTCCCTTTTCCTTCTCATTCTCACAGTAACAGCGAGTGAGAGTCAGTTCAAACCTGTAGGAAGGTCTTAGGAGAAAAGGGAAAGTGCATAAATATTCTCTGACAGAGAAGAATCTGATCCCATTCTCTTCAGTAAAGAATTAAAATCCATCAGAATTGTGTTTCTCTGCTTGTGTTTCTTTTAAAACATTGTTAATGTGGCAGGAAAATAATTCTGTTTCCGCCAGATTCCTCACTGGAGAGGGAGAGCTGTATTCGGATTTCCTTCGCTCCTAGAACACCTGAGACATCTACAGACCTCAGTGCTACTCAGGTTTAGTAACACGTAATGCGCAAGTGTCAGTCAACAACGTGCTTTGTAGAAAGCCAGGATTTGTCTTTACTGATAAAAAATAAGCTTGTGAGGACACTTCTACCAAATATATCTCATTTTACTGTAAAGTCTTTGGGGTTAGGAAAGGCTTTTTAAATTGTACAGCGATAACTTAATGATGGTTGGGTGCTCTTATATACCGAGAAGACCCTTTAAACCTATTTCGTATTTGAAGGAGATCATGGTGGCGTTAAGTCAGGGCACTTTAGATGATCCCAGCTGCAGGGACCTCATGGTCGGCACCTACAGGAGCTAGCAGAAGACTTTCAACCAGCATTTCAGCAGGCATGCAAGGCATCACAAGGTGCTGTATCATATTTCCTCTTCCCAGAGTGTCTCTAGTTATCTGTAGCATCACTGCAACCTCCAGTGTCAGAGCGTTTGAATAGGCGGAGTAAAGAATCTGGATCCAGCAGGCCCTTGGGGCATCACGCTAGAGGCTTCCCAGGCCACCAGGCTGCTCTCCCCTGTGACTGATCTAGTAATTCATCTCACTTTGCCACAGCAAGACAGCCCCACGCCAGGGTTTTGTCTCAGACTTGCCATGAGGAGAAGGATCACTACGTTATGAGTGATTTAATTAGTCCAAAAGCAAGCACATACTGGGCGTTGCTAACTGCAAGAGAGATGTGCGATGAAAACAAAAGTCACCTCTCTTCTTTTGTGAACTTCATTTATTCATAGAAAGTTTGGGTTGAAAGAGTCCTCAAAGATCACCTAGTCCCAAACCCCTGCCATGGACAGGGACACCCTCCACCAGACCAGGTTGCCCAAAGCCCCATCCAACCTGGCCTTGAGCACTGCCAGGGAGGGGGCAGCCACAGCTTCTCTGGGCAACCTGTTCCAGTGTCTCACCACCCTCACAGGGAAGAATTTCTTCCTAACTTCCAATCTAAATCTTCCCTCTTTTAGTTTAAATCCATTCCCCTTTTTTCTGTCACTACACTCCCTGATAAACAGCCCCTCGTCAGCTTTTCTGTAGGTGCTTTTAGATACTGGAAGGCTGCTATAAGGTCTCCCTGGAGCCTTCTCGTCTCCAGGCTGAACAACCCCAACTCCCTCAGCCTGTCCTCATAGGAGAGGTGCTCCAGTCCTCTGAGCATCTTTGTGGCCCTCCTCTGGACTCGCTCCAACAGCTCCATGTCTGTCTTGTACTGGGGACTCCAGAGCTGGACGCAGCGCTCCAGGTGGGGGTCTCACAAGAACAGAGTAGAGGGGCAGAATCACCTTCCTCAACCTGCTGGCCACACTGTTTCTGATGCAGCCCAGGACATGGTTGGCTTTGTGGGCTGCCAGCACACACTGCCGGCTCATGTTGAGCTTTTCATCAACCAGCACCTCCAAGTCCTTCTCCTCAGCACTGCTCTCAATCCATTCTCTGCCCATTCTGTAGTTGTGCAGGACCTTGCACTTGGCCTTGTTGTACTTCATGAGGTTCGCATGGGCCCACCTCTCAAGCCTGTCAAGGTCCCTCTGGATGGCATCCCTTCCCTCCAGCATGTCAACCAAGCCACACAGCTTGGTGTCGTAGGCAAACTTGCTGAGGGTACACTCAATCCCACTGTCCATGTTACTGACAAAGATGTTAATGAGTGCTGGTCCCAGTACAGACCCCTGAGGAATGCCACTTGTCACCAGCCTCCACCTGGACATCGAGCCATTGACCACAACTCTCTGAGTGCGGCCATCCAGCCAATTCCTTATCCACCGAGGGGCCAGACCATCAAATCTATGTGTCTCCAATGTAGAGACAAGGATGACGTGTGGAACACTGTTAAATGCTTTGCACAAGTCCAGGTAGATGTCATCAGTTGCTCTTCCCTTATCCACTGATGCTATTCCTCCTATGTCGAGTTCCATCTTGTACAGACACCTCCCTGCTCCTCAGCTGCCTGACAAAGCAGTTGTTGATTTTCACTGCACGTAGCTGAGCTGAAGTAATTTAGTGTCATGAAAGTCTTAATCAGCCGCATTAGGAGAACAACAATCTTGATTTCACAATTCGTTTTAAACTCATGGCACTTTCCTTCATAGTCCTGGAAACACTTAACTTTACATCGTTGTTAGTGAAGGTTATCCTGGTTTGTCTGTTTCTGAGTTATTCTAATTACTTAACGAGACGAAAAGCCTACGGAAAAAGTAATTTCCTGAAGTTCAATGAGAGTTTTGAACTATTTTCAACTTAGTTTGATGCCGGTGAGCTGGAATTAAACTTTTCTTAATCTGGATTCTTTTCTTAAAATCACATATGGCTGGATAGGATAGCAAAAATTATCTGGGGTTTTATTTAGAGGAGGAGGGGAAGGTCAAAAGGAAAAAGATATTTTTTAATACAGATCAGCAAATAAAAACAGGAAAAAATTCCTCAGTGAATAAAAGGAATGTTTCCAGTATGGTTTCAGACATCATGATTTTTACGCAGTGCATTTGTAAGCATAAATGTTATTCACATAATCGAAAGATTAAGATGAGATCTTCCTCCTTCCCTTAGGGAAGATTGCTCACGATTACAAAATGTTTTAGCAGCAACTCTGACCAACACAGGTAAGATCTTTCTCCATCACCTTCCCTAATGAAAGTATATACAGCCTCACTTAATAATTGCTGTATTTAGCAAGTGGTCTATTACTGTCACCAAAATTTTAAGATCGCTTTATTCTTGCAGTGGCTCCTGTCACAGCTCTTGGTCCAGTGTGAATAACAAGGAAGATCTTTAATCCTCGAGTTTAATATTGAAACGTAAAAAATACCAGCAAAACTGAAGTTGGTTGTTCAGCCTTTTGGACGTTACAACTGCTGCTTGATGATGTGAGAAATGAAGAAGTCAAAGAGTCAAAATGTTCTGTAAATATTCAGAAGTGTTCCCACACCCTCCTTATGAATTCTGGAAGCATTATCAGCGAAGTCAGTAGATTATCATGTGATCAGGCAGTCACAAATAGGACCAAATAACAGCTGGTATTAAAAGTCTGTTATTTATTAGCTGTTTGGACACTGTTATATTTTTTAACTGCTTGTTTTTCTGAACTCAGATGAAAAGTCTAACTTGTCATGCCAAATATTTAGTACTGTTTCTCAGCATTGTTATACTCACACAAAATACCATTATTTTTTTAAAAAAAAGATCAGTTGCCATACATACACAAATCGATGCAAATACATGCAATTACCACAGTGTGTTTGAGCAAAACCAACTGGTTATCATCTGCGACTTGTAGGAGAAAGAAAAGGAGGTGCCATGCCGCCAAGAAACCAGCTTAACACCAGTCACCCGCTTCCTCTCTCTATGGTCAGATTTGGCAGGGGTCTTTCACCTTCTATTTCTGAAACAAGATGTTTTATTAAATTCAAGTTCTACTACTAAAAACATTTTCAATACTCAGTGATTCTTCCCAACTGTGGCTGTCATCTACACTTCCATATCACCACTGGCTCTCTTTCTCGGGGATCTTATTTTACTACATAGGTTTCTTCGCAAAAAGGAGGGAAGAACGAGTGAGAAAACATCTTTATTCCATACCCTTTTAACTTCAAACCAAATAACCCTCTGAATTAGGCTTTCAGTGACATTTACAGTTAGACTAAAGAACTGGATTCACCCATTTCAAATGACTGCATGAACTCTCCTTCTCTCCACCGATTTCTTCTCTGAAAACCTACATTAAAATAGACCAAATTATAATCAATTTTTTTTTGGTATTTTTGTCTCCTCTTCTAGATACGATGCTGTGCACAGCCAACTGAGAGTAGAAGGAGGAAGTCAAGAACTGAAATATGGGATTGCTCCCCACAGTCTTGTTGCGCTCAAATTCAGCCAAGTACCTTGTAAATGGGGACGGTGACAATCAAAATTACAGCTTTAGCACAGCTTCTAGGCTCAGATGACAATCCTTAAGGTATATGGGATATACGAGCACTGCCTGGACACTAGGGTAGCCTCAGCTACTGAATCAGCCTGTCTGTAGGCTTAGGTACTGATACATACAAATAATATTTACTGGTTCTGCAACACTGTTGTTAAAATCCATTTGCTAACATTTGAAACACGTACAACTAGTAGCATTAACCTGCTATGCAAAATCCCCAACTGGAACAAGACTACTTTTTAAGTGCTCAATTCTGCGTAGATTTTTTGAAGAACATCTGAGAAATACAGAACCAGGAGACGTAATCTGCTCTTCACATTAAGTTTTATCGCATTGTTTAGCACCCCCAAAATATTTGATGCCCACAGTTGCTATAATGAATAAAGCTTTAACTAAACAAAATATCTCCCTATGATACTTCAGATTTTCTTTTGGTCTTTCCAACAATGCCAGTAAGGCTCTAGATGAACAGTTGTAGGGTGACTAGCTTTAAAATGCAACACCAAAGTCGTCCATGTCAAATCATACAACACAGGATGAACTACTTCCTTTCAAAAATTTGTAGGTTCCCTTAATTTCAACCTTAATTCCTGATTCATTTTTCCCGAATTAAGAATTCCTGTTTTGCCTCACAAACTGGGATGATTCTTCTGATTTATTTACTGACTGCAGTGTGGTTTCCTGCCTATGTATCTCATCAGTGTGATAATTCCTAATTTTGCTTGGTTAGCTATTGGCTTCCTTTTAATACATAAAGGGTGGTTTGTTGTCCAGTGCTTTAAAATGTCTTCTTTTAATCTGAAGTTCTCATTGCTCAAGTTAATCTGATTCCTGGAATGAGAAGTCCTTAAACTATACTACCTACATCCACTTCCAACCTTCCCTGAGTGAAGCTGGAGAGCTGTCAAAGCTTTCAGTGCCATCATTTAAAGTTGTCTTTCCCAGTTTTGCTAGGTTGACTAGTGGCCTTCCATTGCAATGTCTAAAAGGTGCTTTGATGTCCAGTGCTATAAACAACCCTTCTTTTAATCATGCCCCCACTTCAACTGTAAGCGTAAGTACCAGCAGTTATAGAAGACATCACCTGAGCCTAACAGATACAAGATACGGGAGATCCATGTACCTGAAGTGGTACTGAACACCTATCTTCAGGAGACTGAATCCCTCTGCCAGCGTCACTGATGGCCATAGCAACATTAATCACAGTCTCAGGTACTTTACCTTGGAGTTACTGCAATTACCGTTCCTGCAGTGAGCCCCACTCCTCTGAGTTTCTTCACCCCTGGAAGAACACAGGATGTGAAAGCATACCCACCAAGCTTTTCAAGCTAGCTGTAGTTCATTCAGTATATCTCAACAACAGGAACCCTTGCCAGTCAGCAAGATGCTTCCACTTGTCCTGATGCTCGTTTTGCAATTTTGTTCTGAAGCCTTGTTCCAATCTCCATTTCTGTGCCCTCCTGCCAGATCCACTAACACTGCAGCCACCATACGCTACTTAGCCACAAGACAGTTCAAGCCTCAGGGCAAGGCTGAAGAAACCACCTGACTTTATGATTCCCATGCTAGCATCCTTCTACAGAAGAGAGCTGAAACCCACACATGGCGTGCAGCAGGGGGCCAGATGAGAGGTGACAACAACTCCGTGCCATTACAGAGTAGATCTGGCCTCAACACGCAGAGGGATTGCAAATTAGCCCATGAATTCTGGCCACAGTGACGACTGCTGGCTTCCCGGCTTCAGATTAGCTGTGAGGGAGGTGAAGGCTGGGGATGCTGAAGCTGTAGCTCTTGGGCTACGCCTGCAACTTGCCCTGCCACAGTGACAGACCCCTGGCTGCGCAGTGCTGACATTGAAGATGGTGGGAATAATGGAACATAACACAAAAGCACTTATTTTGATGACCACCATTTAGTAAAAAATAAGCAGGTAACATGCCTCATCTAATTTACAGTTTAGGGTTACAGTTGTAAAAACCTGGAATGATTAAGCCATCATTTTAAAAATTGTGTGGGAGGAGTCATGACTGATATATTACATCACTTTTTCATGTGTTTTACTTCCTATCTGAACAGCACAGAATAGGTTTTAAAAGGGATAAAAATAGCAGAAGAAAATCAGCAAAACACAAGATTTCTCTTAAGTCTTGCACAATATTTTTCTGATTTATTCAAGAAAAAGGTCATAAATCTCATTTCAGTAAACAGTGAGGAAAGTATACTCTTGGATCCTCCTAATTCTTAGGCTTGACCGGTGGTGCTGTGGGATGGTGGTCCTGCAGCACGCTCAGGAATATGTCTCCTTTTGTATGACTAGTTGCAAATTGGGAGGAAGAGAAAGGCAAAAAAAGGACATTATAAAACCAGGAAGCTTGTGCAAAGTGTTGGGTTTTTTCCCTTCATTAACTAGCTAACAACACTGAAGCAAGCTTTGTGATCTAGCTGGCTTCTGTCAGTGTCCCATCAACGATTCTGAACATAAAGGATGTTGTGGTACCAAGAGACATCAAAATTATCCATCAGCATTGCTCAGTATGGCTTGAGATTTAAAGGGAAAATTAAAAACCACCACTGCTTAGGAATAATTTGACATTTAAAGTATTTTTGCAAGCATTCATGAATGCATTAGCTGTAGTGACTGTGTCTCCAGCTGCTGCAATTTGTTTTGTAGTGGGAGAAGAAAGTCCAAGATCTGGTTTTTTAGGAGAGGAACTTAGCACAGCTAGCTGCAATGCGTTCAGCACTAACGCGGCTATTTGCAAGTGACAGACCACCTGTAGAAGATGGCTATGAATGAACAATTTCGACAATGCGATGCCTCCTGCAACGGTATTTGAGATCGTGTTTCTCCCCGAGGTATTTTCCCTGGAAGAATTTGCACATCAAAAAGTTGTAACGCCAAAATGCCAACACCAAACAGCAGCTGTTGGGTCTCTAAGCCTCAGCCTCAAATCACAGCTCCTTTGGGAAACAAGCCCAAACTCTCAACAATGCAGAGCAGCTGGGTTCTCCATGTAAAATTTTGTTTTTTGATGGACAGATTTCCTAAATTTGTGAGCCTGCAAGCAAAATTTCAGTCATAAGAATATCTTCAGAAGGATTGGAACGACTGCATGGCAAGCACCTCTGATGTAGCATCGAGCCTTTCCCCTCTCCATTTATTTTTTCCCTGTTAAGAGCTCCGAAGGGTAATCCAGTCAACAAAGAATATTTCTGGGGTCAGATACCAGATCTTCAGATCAACATAATCGGAAAAGAGTGAAGAAGGATTAATGAGCCGCCTTATTTTATTGCTTGGTTTCATCAATGTTTCAGGCTGTATTTTCAGCCTTTTATAGCCCAATGTTAAATATACTCTCTGGCCTGAAGCATAACTGTCTGGTTTTAAGATGGGGCAGAAATACTTTTTGATGGCTCAAAAAAAGGATATTTTTTAAGCTATGGGAATTATACATAGGTTATTTTCCATTACTAAGAAAAAGCATTTGAAATACTTGGAAATTTCTCATAATTGTAAAGTATTAGGGGAATATATCAGCTTTGAAATAGTGCTTTTCTTTTTGACAACTGTACATTCTTGCTTTTAGCATTTGCATTTAAGAACAAAGAGCTTTCTACATTTTGTTCAAATAAAAAGCTGTTTTCCAGTTTAGCTTGTCATTTTTTCCATCAAATTTATACTCCCTGCTGTGTCTATAAGAGTTATATAAAAAAACAACTGCATTTTTGGCAATACTACGGCAGAAAATTTTGCCAGGTACACACGAACTAACAAGTTTTTGGGGTTTCTTTTTAAGCTAATGAGGAAAAATGGGAGAAGTTAGCGTTAGCATCTGTGTGTTACTGAGTTTTCAAGTATTTTATCAATATAAGCAATTAAGAACTGCAGAAAGCTTCTGTCTACAACTGAAACGCCAGCTTGTAACTTCTTCATTCTTCTTTAATATTTGACTTAATCTGGCATGAAGGCATTAACAGGAGTGATACTACCATAGTTTCTCAGTGAAAGAATTAAACAAAGACATCTATTTTATCTCAACTAATTAATTCTTCCTTGTAGGCAGCGTTACATGGCATCAGCTGAGAGCTGCAGCTGATGCTACGCAACGTGTAAAAGCAAACCTTCTCTTCTGAAGCTTGGTTTGCTCTGTTTGCTGGTACCAAGCACTTGATATCACTTGGTAATATCTAGCTGGTTTGAAGACAGCATTTTTCTTCTTCTTCAGAGCAGCATCCAGGAAAAAGAGAGTCCACCAAGAAGGGGGAAGAGGAAACAGAATCATCCTCAACTTTGTGGAAATTCCCTCCCCATACCTTGCTATGTACAAACCAGCAAGGTCATCATTCCTTGACCACAAACTAGGGATGCTGTTAGATCCAGACTCTGACAGCGGTCATATGATTTAGGAAAGAGTAGCGCAGCTTTTAAAGCATAATCTATTTCGGTCCCTATTTATATTTAGAAGGCCCAATGCTGGCACAGAATTTAAGAACCTCTTCTCTTTTAGAAAATAAATATAAACTCCTTGAACTAATAGCACATTTAATATTAAAAAGGTGCTAAAGTACTGGTACGCCAGGCCCCAAGGCAAACTTCATTCTCCTCACCAATTTGGGTATATTCGCAATGTGGAAAGCCTCAGGAAATTCTTTGTTAATTATTTTTACCGTTGCTCTCATGTCTAGCTTGAATTTAAGCCCGTAACGTACAATACACTTCAAGAATGAAAAGTTATAAGCAGAATACGTGCTCTTGGCATCCAGACCTGAATTCAATATAACAAGAGCAACAAGTATGCTGCATTTGCATCTCTAATCTCTGGAATTTAATAAAGAGCTAAACATAATTTCCAAGTTAAAAAGTATTGAATTTTCAAATTTTTTTAAAAATTATTTAAATTCACTTTTCCACTAGTTTTTTTTCTTCTTTTTTTTTTTTTTTTTAAAAACCAACAGTTGTCGATCTAGTTGTTCTAGCTTTGAGAAGCGGCGACGCAGCGGGCAGCACGCAGTATTATGCTGCCATCTGTAGTTTAAAGAAAACCCGGACAGCAGTTCAGGCTGCAAAAGCAGCCACTGGATATTGCACAGGTACTCTTGTGGAATGGAAGTTGTCTGGGTTTCTCAAACTATGAGTGATCGAGAGAGATGCACAGGCACATTTATGTACTCACATTCCAGCACGGTGAGCAAGGATTGAAAACATGGGCCAGACCTCCGTAAGGAGTCCCAGGCTGGATCAAACGCAGAATGGCTGCCCTTCTCCCCACCACTCCCACCCCAAATCAACAGATTTTTCTGATGAAAAAAAAGGGTATCTGTTCACATCAGGGGCACAAATAAATGGAAAAGCAACGGTACATCAGCACTCTGGAAAATCAGGTTTTGTGTCACTGCATCAACCGGAGATTTGGAAATCTAAATTACACACCTAAAATCCTCATTAGCCTTTATTTTCCTAGCAGATATTAGCAGGTTGGAAGAAGAAAGTTACAGAAATAAAATCTTCACATCCTGAAATATTCACGCATCACAGCGTTCTTCTGTTCTCACAGCGGCCATTCATAAAATTACATACTTTTGCAGAAAGCTGATTTTTTAGGTGAAAATTTTCATAAATTTCCATGAAAATGAAATTACAAACCTGTTTTCCTCTTAAGAAAATAATTGAAAATGTTTGAGAGGTTGTTTGGGGGGGTTTTTTTGGGGGTGGGGTGGGGTGTTTAATGTGGAAACCCTGTCCATTAGCTATTTCTGTCTTCCAGAATCTGCCACTTCCTGATACTATTTTGTTTGTGGGTTGTTTTAATTTTATTTTATTAAAAACACTAAGAGAACAAAGAAAGAAGTTCCTTGTTTAATTCAGTTCCGACTGAAATCCCAAAAGCAGATGACGCTTTTCTGATGTCCTCTATAGGTATTACAAACACTTCCGTTTTAACCTTCTAATTTTGGAACATTGTGAAATCACTGGTAAGACAGTTTTTCATTAGCAAACGCACAAGTTACAAGAAGTCTTAAATTACTACTTGAAGCTATAAAAACTTGGTAGTTTTCATCTGTAAATATATTTTCGGTTTTAATACCTCCAGAGAGAAAGCTGGAAGCTTTTCACTGGCTGTTGCGCTCAGAACAAGCTTCTCACCAGCTGAAAGGGGAAAGAGACCCCTCCAAGCACACAAAGAATAGTTCCGTCTGCTAACTGCAGTTCAAGACTATCCGCAAGCAAATGTTCAGCTTCTAGAGAACTTTATGAACAGAACCTCAAGACTTCCTAGAGAATATGGCCTGTGCAATGTGGTTTTCATAGAATCACGGAACGGTTTGGGTTGGAAGGGACCACAAAGATCATCTAGTTCCAACCCCCCTGCCATGGGCAGGGACATCCTCCACCAGACCAGGTTGCCCAAAGCCCCATCCAGCCTGGCCTTGAACACTGCCAGGGAGGGGGCAGCCACAGCTTCTCTGGGCAACCTGTGCCAGTGCCTCACCTCCCTCACAGGGAAGAATTTCTTCCTGATACCTAATCTAAATCTCCCCTCTTTTAGTTTAAACCCATTCTCCCTAGTCCTGTCACTGCACTCCCTGATAAACAGCCCCTCTCCAGCTTTCCTGTAAGCCCCTTCAGGTACTGGAAGGCCACAGTTAGATCTCCTGGAACTTTCTCTTCTCCAGGCTGAGCAAGCCCAACTCCCTCAGCCTATGAAGTACAGTGCAAGCTGTCCCGCTCCTCAGTTTTCTCTCACACACAGATCCAGAGTCCAGAAAATGGTGACACATCCATAAACTCCTATACGGCTGGCACGGCTTAGAGAACTCCAGGTGCTCCATGACGTGCATCGTTCCTGTTGACTAGCAGATACCAGCATTTCTAATGAGTTCAGGGAAGTTATTTTTCTTCATATAGATACATTTAATAGTTGTTACACTAGTTGGTAATGACATCTTTAAGCATGAAGCAATGTTGGCAATATATTCTAGAAGTAAGCCAAATATTTAGACAACCTGATCCACCACCAAACGGATTTATGTTCAGTCATAACGTAGAGCTGGTTTTGCCCTCCTGCAACCATGCCAGCCCCGCTCACAGCCCAGAATGCCTACCTGGTGTGAAGTGTCTGTAGGCAGCAGTCAAAACACTATCCTAAAAACTGAAATGAGATTATAGTTTATCTGGTACTTTGCAAATCCTGTTATTGGGTTGTCTCACATGCCTTAATCAAGATTTCTTTTCAGTAGGGACCATTTGGATGTGTGCCTACACTGCCCAGCATACGTGAAAGCTTTTAACATTTTTAATAGTGTCCTTAAAAAGCTACACTGTGTTCTGAATGAGCACTCTTACACAGATTATGTCTTCCACTTTTCTTCAAAACAGCGGAGAAGGGATAGAAGAGTTAAAAAATCACCTTCTCTAAACCAGAAAAAAAATTTGAGTTTTAGCATGTGCTCCTGACAGCTTCCACCCTGAATCCTTCCTGGTTCAAGAGGAAAATAAGCACTTTTCATTCATTATTTTATCAACCTCTAACACGGCAAATCATTTTCCCAGCAGCAAATGCCATTACCTGGACCTTCATACAGCATCTTGTTCTCAACAGGAAAGTTTAAACATCCTACTCATTCCTAAAGCTTCAGTCTCTGAGGTGAATATTGCTTTCCCTGACCCATCCCAGTTATCTAAAGGTGGGGAAAAAATGATTGCTAATGTCCACAATTAGTTGGATTTATTGTTACTTTTTGAATTGCAAATATTAAAAAGCCTAAGTGCGGTATATACAAATTTAAGAGGCCTAGACAACGTAACAGATGCTTAAATGGGCTTTTATAATAACGGTATTCAAAGTCTCTCTTATTCAAACCTCTGCTATACCGGCTCATTTCCCTTCTTCTTTTCCTTTAGTTCTGTCCATAGAAATTCAGCAGGCAGTGAGTCTTAACGTACCAGTATTAAAATTCTCCTTTACGCATGGCTAGCGAATTGCAGCCGTGTGCTTTTGAGGTTCATTCTTTTGAGGAACAAAACCAAACCAGAGATGAAATCAATATGTAAACAACAGACTATCCAACCAGCATAGAAGAGTCCAGCTTGTCCAGCTACTGTTTCAGCGCCAAAAAGGGACAACAGTCACTTTGATCTGTAAAGATCAATTGTTTCAATGTAAACAAAATAGTTACCAGAAGATTATTTATCTGTTCAAAAGCTCCTTCAGTTAAAGTAGGTGCTCTTACCTTCTTTCCAGCTTTTGGAGAAATTTTGCTATTTCACTTTAAACGAATTTTGCTTTGCTTGGTCACGCTCAGATGAAACCCCAGGGCTCACATAAAGGGTACAAAATATCAGCAGCAGTTCCTCATTTCTTACTTCCTAAAAAACAACCCAGAGGCAGAACTAATTGTACAGTACCCATCTCTGGCATAGGTACATTTTCCCTTTTGTTGCCGTTGTTTCTTGCTGAATATTAAGAAGAGTTTTAAACATATCACAGACTCTTGCATCAAGACTTTGTTTTCTTGAAGAGGAACCACACTGACTGCCTTGTGCAAGCGAACCTCTCTGTTCTTAAAATCAGGACATGCACACCACGGTAACTAAATCGAGTTACTAGGAATGCCAAGGACAAAACTGTCCCGGAGAAAGAGATACAGCTCTGACTGCCTGATCAATTACAACCAGCAGGATTTTTTCCAGCATTTTCCCCTAAAACGACTATTTTAACTTTCAACGAAGGGTCTGCTGGTGGGATCGAGTCATTTGACTTGAAAGCATCAAATGCACAGGCTACAAAAACTTCTAATGAAAAGCTTGCTGGGCAAGGTAACACACTATGAAAGGCTGGACGCAGAATTACAGTTCGCTGTCCAGGAGGTACAGAGGGACATGAGGACAAATGCAGTTTCTCAAAGGACAGTTTTTCTGCAATCCTTCCGATTATCTAACAGGACCCAACAGATCTGCAGTTACAAAGGTACTTCTTGAGAAGCTTCACGAGCATCTGCATCATTACAGCTTCCCTCAGGATAAACCTCAGTCTGGTGCACTGACCTGTATTATGCACACAATCATCACCTCCAAGGTTTTTCTTGACTTAATTCTACAATAACCCATTAATCAGCCATTTACCTCTTCTCTCCCTTAAAACAAAGTTTAAAAAAGTAAATGAGAAAACGAATAAATATAAATAAATATCAGAGTTCCCCAGAAAAGAAAATCCACTCAAACAGAACACAAAAAAAAAGTCACATAAAACTTAAGGAAATTTATTCCAACTCAGTAGTATTTGCTGCTGTGTGTATTACTTGGGAACTCATAAGCTGTATAGACTACTTTGCTACTGTTTTCAGAAATGTTTCAGTACTACAGAATTGAGTAATGCACCAGTAAACGCTTTTATTGCAAAAAGATTTGTACAAAAAAGAAAAGCCTTTGTAAAAAGGATAGTGGTTTTTATTGTAGTCTTAGAAAATATTGAATTATGAAAGATACAAAATCAACTGTTGTAATTATTATGTTTATTTTACAATCTGTATGCCATCATAGTCTTATGGCTTTAAGATAGTCTGTCCAAAGTATTTTAAAACATGCTTTTAACAAAGTATTTTACAATTTTAAAATTGAATATATCTTTACTGAAAAAAACCCACAACAAAACAAACAAAAAAACCTCCAAAACATTTACCTGAGAATTCTGCATCATAAAATTGTCGTTCATTCTTAACGTTTGCAAGTTGATGATATAGGCTATAGAAGTCAACATGCAACTTGTAGGTCTACTGTATTAAATAAATATTTTAAAAATTATTTAGATGCAGCTGGTTAGGCAACAGCCTACCCTCAAACTTCATCAACTTCATCATAGATTTAAGTACATGACATGAATTTTATCACCTGTCAATGACAGCCATAGTTTCGGTATGGGAAGCTCTGCACCGTTTGCTGGGTGGAATTCACACCCCGGCTGATCACCAGACTCCAGGAGCAGAGCACAACTCTTTGGTGGATACTCCGGCCTCTGAACTTGGTAATCACTGACCTTGTTTTCCCAACATCCACAGCCAAGTGTGTCAGGGGTATGGGCCACTGGACATGTTTAAGTTTCCAGCCAGTCATTCTCTACATATATGCTCCACCCCTTTATAACAAACATTGAACCCAAGGAATTCCATTTCAGAGTACATGTGCTATTAGGACAATGCTTTAATGTCATTATCCACGTCATTTCAGACTATCACCAGCTTTAAGAGTAATATTATGTATGGACAGCAGAGAGGGTCGGGGCTTTCCGTTTTACTCCTTGGTTGGTTGGTTGGCTTTTTAAATAAAATGGAAACTTGGGAGCAAAGCACTGCCCAGGGTGGCAGCACAGGAGGGAGGCAGGATTAAATTAACCAGGCATATACAGATGCTGGAGAAAAGACCCAGAGAGCTTCAGGAGTAATACATATGCAGGATCAACACATATAAGTGATAGTAGTTTAAAAGATTTTCAATTGAATTATCTGAAAATATATCCAAAGCAGTAGAACTCTCATGATGTCTACCATATTGTATTTATTTCTGAATTTCAATTACTGCAAGCACTGTGATTTATACAAGCTATGCTTCATTAACATATTTTTTCCCCTTAAAAAAGTAATGATATATGATGAAAAGCCAAGGATATCACTAGAGATTTGAATCAACTTTCAATCCCATAGGTGAGGTAGTGTAGTCACTTGTATTACGTGCTGGTTATGAGAAGTACTGTTGAAATCTGTCAAATTTTTAATTTGTTTTAAATAAGTGGCTTAATAGTCTTAATATATTTATTAATGCTATGTTATCTATAAG
>VWZZ01008422.1:126518-152512 GCA_013399095.1 Psophia crepitans | reverse complement strand
GGAGGGAGAGGAAAGAGAGACATCTTGAGAGATAAGAATTCCAGGTATAGAAGTCATTGTGCATAAACACCTGTTCGGAGGCTTTTCTTGAGATGCAGAGTGGTGTTAGGTACTGCGGCTTAAATCAGAGTGAAGGCCGCTCTATACCTGAATTAAAGCTTCCTCACCAATAAACATCTGTGCACAGAGTTTATACTTTCCAACAACTTTCCTGAACTCTTGTTGGCATCATCGCACAGAAAAAGTTCCAAGGCTGACACATACAAACTACACTCCAGAACTACACAGAGCAAACCCACAGCTTGCCAAGTAATACAATGACCATGTAATTGTCAACGTAGTTGCAAAAGACAAGGTTTCATCTTTTCTTCCACTCAGTAACTTACTTTACAATAATGCTCAATCTTGTTTTTAGTTGTGATGTTGAGAGGCTGGCAATAGGAAGAGAATAGATTCACTCATCTGTAGTGCATTTGTCAGTCATTTGCTGACAGAAGTCTGTGATGCCAGCGCTCTGTCCGCACTGTTCCATAAGCGAAGCTTTCTCCAATGTTCTTACAGGCACTGGATGCAGTTCTTGCACTTGATCATATGTTGTGTCACACACGCTTTTCACACACTGATAACAAGAACTCTGCTCATCTGTAGGTGTAACGCCCGAAAGACCATCTGCTAATTCTACACACGCTGGCATGGCAAGGTCACTGTCAGATGGAGTTGTCCGTTCTCTCTCCGGGAATAAAAATGAAAGCGGACAATCTGACGAAGAATATTTTGCAAGTATTTGTATTTGCTCATGACTCAAGGCTGCTTCTTTACACACCTGCTGGCAAAGTCCAGTCAGATTCTGCTTTGTCTCACCCAGAGTTGACAAAATGTGGTTTCTTTCCTTCAGCAAATTCTCCTTCTCATTTTGCTGCAGAAAAAAAAAAAAAAAGGTGTCTTTCAGTCTACATTTTAACACAAAAACTACTGTTTACGTTTCTATCAAAGCTAAAACAAGACTGTAAATAATCTGGTCTGGTGAAACAGTTTGGCCATAAGAAGGTAAACAGCAACACAATCAAATGCCTATCAAAAGGACAATCCTAACCTCTCTTGAAGCATCATGAACTCAGTTATTTGAAGTGATTTTTCAGACCTACAACTTTTTCAAAACTCATGCTGGCAGCCAAAAGAGTAATTTATAGTTATTAGCTAAATGAAAGCCAGCTTGACTTACCATAAATATTTCTGAAACACTAATTCTACAGGGCAATATGTTTAAACCATCACCACTGGGTCAACAAAACATTCAACAGAGCAGTGTTCGTAGAGATTTATATTTTAAAAGCGGAATGTTGAAAACCAGACATCACAGTTTCACTATTGATACTACTCAGAGATGAAAATAAATTCAGTGCTCAAGAAGTGCAAAGTACACTGTAGAACAAACAATGGAGTTAATAAGAGTTTCTAAAGTAAACAGAAAAATAGAGGGAAAAAAAGAAATAAAACATGTTAAAACTGTAAACAAAGTATTTTCTCCAGAAATGCAGAAATCCGGTTTGTTTCAAGGCACCAATTAGAACACTGGAAGTTGAAGAATTTAAAAGTTAAGTGACAGATTACTGAGTTGAAGAGACAAGAACAGAGGTGTCACGAGGTAGGTAACGTGCTATTGGAACAGGGGACTAATAGCTGTGTAAATAAAACTCAAGAATTCAGCCAACATGCGTTTAGGAGTGGCAGATACCTCTCAGACGTGAAATAAGACTGTCCTTGCTCTGAGGAGCTTACAGTCTAGCTACATAACACAAAACCACTTTCCAAACAGAGCAATGAAAGGGATGACAATTCACTAACAAATATCAAGCAGAAAAAAGTACCATCCATTAAAAGTTAGCTTTTTTTTTTGACACTTTTATTTCAACATCATGAATTTCTCCGAGACAACTGGCTGAAGATGAGATGACATTGATAACTGAGAGGTCTAATGACGGAAACACGCAACATCTGTAATAAAGAGAAATGAGGAAATAGCAAAGGAAAGGAGCAAGCCATAATGAAGCAGTTGAAAGAAAAGGACAAAAAACCCCAAAACCGAACATGCCACGCATTTTGAGCTCTACAGTTACTTAAGAGGAGGCAGAATTTTGAAGACATACAAAGCTTTTAAGAGCTTAATAAATAGTTTTTAGCAATAGTGATAACACACAGTCTCTATAATTATGTCAATTCATTCTTAGAAAGTTTAATTATTTTCAGGCCTCCTCACATCCCCTTCTGCAGGAGAAAATCATACTGCAACCTTGACAACTTCTTTTCGAAAGCACAGACTAACTTTAAGTGGCATTTTGCAAGAGAAGCAGTTGTTGCCAGTCCTTTTTGCCTAAAACAATAAGAAAGAGCGCTTTGCTAATAAACTTCTACTTGTCAGCATACTGGGAGTAACTGCTGCCAGATCGGCTAATCTGAAATCACTTTATGTACATTTCAGGTACACAGAGGCACTCAGCTGTGTATTATGGACTGATGAAATTATCTGGGCTGCTGTTTAACACAAACTTCAACATTCAGAAATAGTTCTTCCAGTGTAAGTTCCCCACTCCATCTGAAGTTGCTGACAAATTAATACATTTCAATGTTATTGTTTTATTTTAGCAGCATTATGCTAATATTGCAAAGTAATGCCAGCTAGCTTTGAGGTTATAACAATCAAACCAAGAGCTTTTTTAATTGTTCTGGTGAATAATCTATTTGGTTCACACACTACCAACACCTAAAGGGGCCAACAGGAAAGCTGGAGAAGGGCTGTTTACAAGGGCAGGGAGTGACAGGACAAGGGGTAATGGGTTTAAACTAAAAGAGGGGAGATATAGATTAGACGTCAGGAAGAAATTCTTCCCTGTGAGGGTGGTGAGGCACTGGCACAGGTTGCCCAGAGAAGCTGTGGCTGCCCCCTCCCTGGCAGTGTTCAAGGCCAGGCTGGATGGGGCTTTGGGCAACCTGGTCTGGTGGGGGGTGTCCCTGCCCATGGCAGGGGGCTGGAACTAGATGGTCTTTGAGGCCCCTTCCAACCCAAACCATTCTATGAATCTATGACTTCCTCTCCCTGCTATTGTATATACAAGATCTCAGCTACATTTCCTGGATCACAACTTCTAGTACGTCACACACTGACACATGCTTCTCCTGAGCTACAGAATCTCCAGGGGAAGTAGTGCTTCTTGAGGCCTGCTGTCCTTTACTCTGCTCCCCCTCACAAGTACCCCCATTTTAAAGCTTTGAAGCTGAATATACACAGATGCTTGAAAGAGCTGCTGCTAACCAGCCAACATCTCCTTGAGTGGCCCACACGTATTCTCAAACATAGAACTTTAGTGAACAACAAGAACACAGAGGTTCACCTGAAAGAATAAGCAAAGACTATATAGGGTCAAAAATGACATTATTAGTACAGAAGATCAAGAGAAATGACCAAACTTAATTCTACCAGATAACAGATTCAGTACCAAACTGCATTCTTCTTCAATATAAGTAGAGCTTAACATAAGACTTTCAATTTTACAGAAACCACTTGGGTGGGGAGGTACTTCAGGAGTTCTGTAGTCCAACCTCCTGCTCAAAACAAAGTCAGCTCTGGGTAAGATCAGGCTGCTCAGGGCTTTGTTCAGTCATGTCATGAAAACCTCCAAGGACAGAGCACGCACAACCTCTGTGGGGAATGCTCTGTGGAGAACCTGCTCCATGGCCTACCTGTCCCCACTGGAAATAAGCCTTTCCTCATATCCAGCTGAAACCTCCCATTTTACTTAATGACAATGTCTGGTTTTCCTGCTGTGAAGTACTACCCCCTAGGAAGCCAAAGATCTTCAAGTCTCAACAGCTACATGGTCTTGAGGACTTCCCCATAGATATTGGCAGGTGGCTGCTGGGTCTCCCCACAGCAATCTCTTCTCCAAGCAGAAACCATGTTTCCTCTGCATAGGAGAGTTACTCCAGGTCTGACCATTCCAGTGGCCTTCTCCTAAAGTTGGTGCAGGTTGTCAATGTAGTTCTGGCACTGGGAGGCATCAAAACTGGGCAAAAGATCCAGTCTTACATGTACTAAGTGTAGGAGTACACTCAAACCACTGGCTGTGCCCCTGTTAATACAGCCCAGGACACTGATTTTTTTTTTTTTTTCCCAGCCTGGACACACTGCTGACCCACGCTCAGCTTGCTCTCTGCCCAGACCCCCACAGTCCTTTCCAGCAAAGCTACTCCCCAGCCAGTCACTCTCCAGCCTCTAATCATGCAGGGGGTTAGTCTGTTCCAGATATAGGACTTCCCCAAGAAACACACTACAAATACTATTTTTTAATCAGAGAGGATGAAAACCTGATAAGCAATCACAAATAGAAATTAGTACGAGACAACACGCTGCACATACCAGAAGGCAGGATGAGTAATTGAACCAAATATTTCTTACAGGCTATAGTAGAGAGTACCTACCTGCCAAGAGCTTTCAGATTATAGCTATACCTTATTATCCTTGCTCAAAGCCACAGTACAGAGGATACCACGAGAAGATCAAAGACTAACAGGTCTGAGACACATGACTGATCCAGAGAAGCAGGAAGGAGGCACGAGTCATCATGCATAAAGCAACCTGGATGTGCCACACAACACCTTTCACAGATGCCTCTTTTCTTCCACCCACCTGGAAATTATGCCTAGACAGATCTTTAAAGTTTCTGTATTTGTGCACAACTTACACAAGGTTGATGGTGCATAACACCATTTGCTATCAAACACATTCAACAGCTCCAAACAAGGTGTTTTCAGAAAGTTCTGAAGCAACTTACCTGCACAGTTGGAAACAATAACCAAATGGGAGGAAGATCTTTGAGCCTAGAGCATGATTCACAACTGAGACCCCACCTCACAATCCTCAACACTCATTGTCTAGACCTTGTGCAGTGATATCTGTCAAACAGCAAACATTCAGCCTGTCTAGCACAAGTCCACCAAAGAAATCCTATTATACAGTATGATTATCAGGCACTTAATCAGCCACAGGACTAATCTCGCAGATGAATTTCTATTCTCCTCCCCCCCGCAAAGTGTTACACAATATTGACAAAGTTACATAACAAACAAATGACAATATGATGACAAAACCAGGCAGAAAGTTCTTAACTGTCACAAGTGTGACTTCTCTCTTTAGTCAGAATAATATAACTATTATTAATTCACGATCACCTGATTTCCCTCCCTCCCAAAGTATCTTCATTCAGCATGCTGAATGACTTGCACATCAGGGCTGTGTGGCACTGCAGGCCTTCCTTCAAGGTCTATCTCCTTTGATGCAGAAGTAGAAGTGCGTGTAGTGAAAGATGACGGACCACTTCAGGAAAGTAAGTTTCTAGCCCATGGCACTTTGCTCTAATTTTATTTTCCTTTTCACTCTGAAGTCATAAGGAGAAAGGTGCAAGATGATTGTGTATGTTCCTAGCTAATGCAGACAGCAAATTCATGTACATGAACACAAAGTCTAAAACACTCCCTACACCAGAATTAACACTACAGCAACCCTGGACAACTGAACAGTTTAGCACACATGGTATGATCCACTATGAAACTGAGATGGAGGGGGTCAGAAACAAAGACCAGAAAAAAGCCACTCTATTTTCTTGGCAAGAGAACTTCAGATTATCCCTATTTCTCTTAAGTTGCATGTATATCTTTGTCTTGTCTTTTAAAGAGGAGAAATTATATTAACAGACAGTTGCAGAGAAATCTGGATGCATTAATTCCTAAGTTACAATCTTGATACAACTGCTAAAAAAAGCAAGCGGCTTCCTCTGTTCTGCTGTATGTTCTGCCTTTCTGCAAGGGTCTCATGTTTAAAATTCAAGGCTCAGGAAACAGTTCACCAGCCCATGCCGATATATTACAAGAACAATACTTACACAACTAACAGTTGCATAACTAAACTTGATCATGAGCAATGCCACAAGCTGAAGAACAAAAGCATAAAGCAAGAAAGGGGAACGAGGCAGAAAAAGTAGAGTGGGATGATGGTTTGAGAATCATTTTGTACAATTAAGCTCAATTCTGATGGGCTTCAGAAACACCATTCACCAGAAATTATGCTTTTACTTTAATGAAAACAAGTCCACAGAAGGAAAAATGCAGGCACTTTAGAGTAAAGCACAGAAAACCTAGAACTGCTATCCCGAAGTCACTTAAGACGGGTATTTTTCTAAGCTTGAATGAAAAAAGTAGTAAGTCACTCAAACTACTGCCAGATGTCCAATCAAGATGTTTAGAGAAAAACAAGTCAACAGTAATGAATATTTATACATACCAGTTTTTCAATTTCAGATTCAAGATTTTGTATGCAGTCAAGCTTTCTCTTACGACATCGCTGTGCTGCAATTCTATTTTTACTTCGTCTTCGGATATCGTGAATACAGTCCAATTGTTCAGGAGTTAATTTATGCATTTTCAGAAATGACTGGAAGTCATTTCTGGAAAGTGAGATAATCCTTTGTGCATTAAATGGCAGTTTTACCTAGAATGTAAGATGCAGTTGTAAATCAAAGGTCAAACTGATATACACATCAACAAGCCAATTCAAGTTTTCATTTTAAGCATTCTTTACCACACAACCCATCTCTTCCTAAATCTTAGAGACAAGAGCAAGCTAATGTAGTCATCAGGTGAGGTGGACGAAACCCAAAGGTTTCAACTACATGAGTTCAAGCACGGGCAAAATAATTGTGTACTTAACACATTTACACTAGATCCTCAAAAGCATATTCAGAGTAGGATGAAATCTATTCATGTCTGCAGCAAACAGTTAAGTGATACACTCTAGGAAAATAACCTATAGTTAGGTGGTACACAAAACAGGTGTCAAGAATCACTAATACGGTCTTAAGTGTCCCCTAAGCTGCTATTAAGACTATATCCTGCATACATTTTTATACTTAACAGTTTTCCGCAGGAAAAGTTCACCCGAAACGAGCATTTACTTAAAAATACAGAAGTTACAACATTTGTCTTGTAATTCTTAATTCTGCAGAAGAGAGAACACGAGGCTTTTGCTGCTGTCCGTGTAACAGAGCTACAGAAGCAGGAGCCTGTCATACATACATCTATCAAGAAGTCCTGATTAATACTGAAAAACATCTTTACCTTTAGAAAATAATTGCCACATTTTATGAAGTATCCAACTAAAGACACTTTATTTTAATCCTAATATTTGAGTGTATTAAGTAGCAGAATATGTTATCTTGCTGTGGTGAAAGACCTGAATTTAGTTTAAAAAGCAAAGAGAAACTCCTTCCGTGTTTGGCTATCACTGGTGACAAACAGGTAAATGAAAGGACAGAGTATTGCCCTCAGCAATGATGTCATCTACTTCTCTGTAAAGATGAGGAATGTATTTAACCAATTCTGGCCTTTGCTTTGGCCTCACAACTTCCTATATTGATGGTAGCTTCCACTTATTCTACCATGCATCTTGAAAAGAAAAAAAAATAAATAGTGTTTTATAACTGAGTTCTCATTACATTAGGTGATCCATCACACACAGAGCCACACTGCAATTCTATAATTGTAAGAACTGTGACAGAAATCATTCTAAAGTAAAATCTTTTGGGATTAGACTACTTATGTACGGCACCTGCCTAAAACACCACCAAAGCAGTAACATAAAGGAAGGAAGTGCCAATTAATTTCTGCTGTTTGAAGAACAAATATAACTTGAGTTTTAGAGAAGGCAATACTATTAATGCAGTCTTCAATATACAGCTACTGAAGCCAGCTTGTAAATTTAAGTTGCATTTCACAGTAAATCTGGAGTATCATTTCTCTCCCACCTTCTCCCCACAACTTAGAATAAAACCAAGAAAACTTAAGTTTCTATAAAACAAAGGTTCCAAGAAGTTTAGAGTTCTCTTCACTGAAGTAGGCAAAAAAAGAATTCTAAGAAAAGAACCCCCATGTCTTTGTTTAAGGCTCACAAACTTTCCTGATAAAATTGCTCCAGAAAAATATCTGGAGATATCTAATACCTAAGCATCTACCACTTCAATAGCCTACCAAAAAATACTTTTTAAGTCTTCCTAAAGTAACAGTGATCCTCCACATAAACCTTAGGTTTCTTACAGTTTCCATCCCCAGATTTTTAAAACAAGGAATCACAAAAAAAAAACCCCACCCAGAACCACAAAAACCCACCACACCAAAACCAAACAAATACCCAAGAGGCTCAGATTTAGGTGTTTTGAATAGGACCTGAAGAGACAGTGAAGCAAAGGATACACCAGCATGGTCTTACCTCACATTCTTGTTCTCTTGCTGAACAGGATTCGCTGTCTCCTTCAGTGTCAGTTTCCGAATCCTCTCCCAAACTTATCACATAATTATAGGGACATTGTTCTTGTTGCTGTCCCTGAAGGTAATCTCCACCACTTATTTCAGAGCTGTTGGAGCATCCTTCAGCACTAAGGTTGCTTATAAAGGGGCAGTTGACAGAATTCAATGTTGTAAAAGTTCGTTGAGAGCAAGGTTCAGGGCTTTCACTGATCCTGATACCCAGCCACGGACACTCGGATTTTTTCCCCGAATACACCGGCTCCAAGCCTTCTTTTGGAACTGCAGTTGGTAAATGTATTTGACAAGCTTCTGTGCTGTAAATATCACTCCAGAATCCTTTTGCTAGATGTTCTGCTACCTCTCTCTCTACACTGCTTCTGTCACCAGCTGATGTAATGTTAGTGGCTTCCCTCGTGCACAAATCGACCTTTGAAGGTGTGTCATCTTGACTTTCAGTTTTGTCATTCCCAACTCCAGTACCTGATACAGTTTTTTCAGCTAAGACTGCGTTGGTTTGCATACTACTGAAATTCAAGTTACCATATTGCTCGCAAGTATGTAAAAAAGACACAGAATTGAGTCCATGAGGTGCAGCAGGGTTTTGGGGGAAAGCAGAAAGATCCATTTTCTCCACAGGACATGACACATTCTGTGTCACAGACTCTCTTTTCAACTCTTCCTTTTTCTCAATGCCTTCCTCCCCTTCTTCCATTTTTACCTGAGTCTCTTCACATTTTGAGACCAGCTGCATAGGTACACACTCCTGAGCTTTTTGTACGGCATCGTTATCAGATATTTCCTTCTCCAGAAGAGTTGCAATTGGCGGCATGTGAAAGTCTTTAATACTGGAACTGGATTCTGAAGTATGAACTTTGTCATTTCCAAAAGCTTTCTGGAATTTCCTATACTTTGGGCATTGGGAAGATGAGCTGGAAACACTACCCCTTTCTAACTGTACGGGATCACATGTTTGATTTGCATTATCTTGGAGAGCAAACGATGATTTAGCATTTTCCTCATCTTTACAGAGCTTTGTGTCAGGAGTTTGAATATATTCCTTTTCTAAGAGTTCTTCTGCTTCATCATCTATTTCTACATCTCCATCATCGACACTGCCAGTTTTAGGGTTTGTTTTCCGACAATGCTGTGTACAACACTTCTTCCTAGGACATTCCTGCTGATCTGATTTAAAGTCCAAAAATTTGAATTTGAGAAACTGAAAGCAAGACTCTTCAATGTTGTGTACACCCAAAAATTCAGCACACTTGCAAACTTCAGACACATTGTCTTTATTTAAAATAAGTTTAGCTGTGTATGCAAACTGAAGCAAAGGACTAAATCCTTTAAGTGTTACCTATTAAAAAAAGAAAGAAAAATATTACTAGTATGGCCAACATGGTTTTAGATTGAGAAACACACAGAACTCAAATTTACCTGTGAGCAAACCATGCCAGTCGGACAGAGTACAAGACAAAAGGAGCAGATTTGTTCCACAAACCTGGCCACACTCATTCTGAAACAAATCTTCTAATAGTTGCCATAAAAACATACAGGGTACAATTTTATCTTCTTCACTGTGATCAATCTCTTAAAATGTTCTGAGAATACAGAACTAACAAGGGAAAAGTATTGCTGCGTAACTGAAAACCAGCAACTAGATTCCAATTTTATAAAGATACCTTTCAAACCCAAGCTGTACATTATTTACTCCAGAACTAGATCAAAGTGCTGCTGGTATTTAATTGTTCCTTTAAAGAGCAATTACTGATACATTGATATAAAAAAAGTTTGAAAAAATGACATTTCACCACACACAATTATTTATTATTACAGCCTTTCTACTTTACTACTACTCCTTTCTGCCTCTCACAGATGAAAAGAATTGTACCCAAAAGCTGTACACCAAAACCAGTTATTCTCAGTTTAAAGCCTCTTTGGAGCAGGTCGCTTTGTTTGAACATTTCCATCATTATCATCTCGGTTTTCACTGCAGAACAGCTGCCTAACAGGGAATCCAGAGATAAATAAAAACTGTGTTACAAACTGAACACAATCTCTTCTACGCATGAAAAAATTACTAAGGAATTAGTATTCCTTAGTAATTCCTTATATTACAAGTTACATCATGCTTCCTTTAGCCTTCCTCTGCAAGTGAAGGATAAAGCAGTACATCCATTATTACTACTCCAACTCAAGTCTACATTCTGCTCCCCTCCGTTCTTGAGAGGAACAAGACTATGCTGAATAAAGTGCTATATCAATACATTAATTATACTGAATTCTTCCACCAGCAAGACAATTAATGATATATGCAATTTAATTTAGGAATCAATTGAGGGTTTGCTTTATTTTTTTAGTGGTTGGTTGGTGTTGTTTTGTGTGGTTGGTTTTTTTTTTTTTAAACACACAACACATGAAAGGAAGTTGATGAGCTCTGCACAGAGACAGTTTAGCAAAACTGTCTGAAAACTCTTATGATCTAAAGAATTCTTAAAATAGCTTTTAAGAGTTTATCTGTAAACTGGCAGGAAGTCTTCAAACTTAGTATAGTCAATAAATCACTGCAGTAGTTTTACAAACAAGTGATGTTTATACATGAAACTGAACAAATACAATACCATCTCAAAACTGTTCTTTCTATATAAGGTAGAAACACTGCTAAAAACTGGAAGGATCTGGGGGAGGAAACACTGTACTCCTTTCACTTTCTCTTGCACATTTCTAGCTGACTATCCTCAAACAAGATAAAACACTAGAAAGGCTTGTGGTCTGACTGACCTAGAAAAGCAACTCCTTTCAGCTGAAAGCCTACCTCAGAGTATAAAACAACACAGAACCAACATCAAGATGTCAGTACAAGTGTCTTTACAATATAATATATATTAAATATTTTAATTCCAAAAATATTTTGGTATCTCAGATTGTGGACTGGTGTCTTTCAAATACTCTGGATTACTAAAAAGGTTAAAAATTTTTTAAAAATTCGCATCAAACCATGTGATCAGTGTTTGCCTCTTAAATATGCAGCTTCATAAACTGACTCATTTCAAAATATTTTGCAGCTCCTGGAAGAGAAGCCCAAGTTGCTGAGTCTTAAAATGCTTTTACCAACTAAGTGATCAGATCAAATGATGAAAAGATGAGATTCACTGTTAGCATTTTCACTTGTTGCTTCAGCAGATCTGTTTTTTACGTCAGTAATGCTAAATTACAGTAAGAGTCCTCTTAAGCCTACATTGTAGTAAGTATCGGGATTACCACATTCCTCCATTTTCTACAGAAACTCTGACCCCTTCTAACCCAGGTTTATTTCACGAATTCATTGGAACACTGTTCCTTTGCACTGGAGACTTCCCTCCTCTACAGCTTTGATGTACATTTCTTATTCCTCCAGCATCCTATTTTTCCCGTCATCCCAAGTAAAATTCTTTCTTCAACACCAGAGGTTTTACATGCCACTAATTTCCCTCTTGTATGCCACATCATGGCTTTGTGTCCCCCAGCATCCTACTTCCCTTCCGTGTCAGCTTCCCATCATTACTTTTCTTTTAATCTGAGACATGCTCAGAATATCAACACATGAAGCCACCAGCAAAAAACCGTAAGAAATGAATACACAAGCACAGTAAGGCACAGAAAGAAGGGGGAGTACAAGTGATATACTGGTATTGTGCTGTAACATGCTTTTGTAACAAACTCATTGGGCAAAGACCACTGATGCTCTTTGAAGAGACCATCCTATTAGCTTTCTGTTTTCTATAAAGTCAAAGATTCTGGTAACAGAATCCTTGTGACTACCCTCAATGTGTTATACTGCAAGTGAAGCAGCTACTTTACTCAAGCACAGGCTTTCTGAATACATCATCTCTGTTCTCTTTTATGAACAAGTCTATTATGTAATGTCCAATGTCACTACAAATATTCATTGATGCACACCTTTCCTCCAACTTTAATGATTACAGTTGAGTTGCCAAATATCAGCATGTCATTTCCCACCCCTAAAGCTGATTACTATGAACTACCTCCCAGAAAGCCACCGATTATTTAATAACCAACTCTTCGGATTACTGCTACCACTGGCCACCATCAGAGCACTTGGAGGCTCTTCACTTCTCAACTACAAGCACAGAATTTCATACAAAAATCCAGTCACTTGCTTGCTTCATGCTTATTCACTAAATGCCAACTGGAATTTTGAAATATCTTGGATGCTGGATATGTAAACTTAAATTTTCTTTCCTACAGCTGTCAGGTTCTCGTTCATTCCCACTGAATGCCTTTACATTCATTCTGATTTAAGAATATGTATTTTACTGGAAAAAAAAAAAAGCAAGTAATTGCAATACATTTTCTCCCCCATAACAGGGGTGGGGGTTGGAACTAGATGATCTTTGAGGTCCCTTCCAACCCAAACCATTCTATGATTCTCAATCTTAAGACTAACAAAACACAGTAAGAAAAAAAAATAAAAAATCAAGCTGCTAATGATCAGTGTGGAAATAGGATGGGGAACTGAGCAGAAGAAAATTGTTAACAGTAGGCAGCAAGCAAGAAATATAAGCACGGTTATACTATTCAAACATATGAAACCAAATCTTAATGACACTGACCCAAAAGTATACCGTTTTAAGCTTTGTTTGTTTATTACTCCAAAGGTATTCTCTTCTTATATAGGAGGGCTACTTCTGCAATACCCCTTTACCATTTAAGGCCTGATTTGACAAACTTACATGCTTTGAGTCAGCTGCACAATTTTAAAAGCAATATCTACTTAATTGAAAAGATCTCCCCTATATCTTCCCCAAAACAGCATTCACTTATCTTCAGTCTGTGATATACATTCTGATCTGTCTAACCTTCAACTCGACCAACGGCAGCTTTACACCTTAGAAATTCCTTCCCCTCTGTTCTTAACTCTCTTACCTTACCTTAACTTTTCAGTTATGCACCAGCCTACTGTAAAACAGAAGTGAACAGAACACGTTAGAAGCACTGGCAGGTAAAATAGAGAAGGGAGTAACACTCACCTCTTCTGGTAAAGTGATGATAAGATCAGTATCCACCTGGCCCACAATTCTTGAAAGGAAGTAACTGCTGCAAGCTGCAAGCACAGCTTTGTGAGCCCGAAATCGCTGATCTTCCACTAAAATAGTAACATCACAAAGAATATCCTGCTTTCTCTGATCATCAAGACTAAGTAGTACATTGGCACTGTGTACTGAAGATTCATATGCAAAAACCACACTATTCTTCTCACTTAGCGACATTCTGTATCACAAATGGTAGTGTAAGTCTCAGTGGAAAGCATGCTTCTATTCTTCAAATCTGGAGGAAGAAAAAACACCCAAGTTTACATGTGAAAGTCATATTCAACAGGAACCTACTGATACTAAAACAGAGTAAGCAAACTGTTACACATGCATTGTCTGATAGAATTTCAAGACAAATACTCAATATTTCATATATGTTGATACAAAAATACATGCTTATGAACATTTAAAAGTACACAAACCTTAATATTGTACATCTTAAAACATTGCTTTAGTAGTTCCATAGATCAGAAAAGGGAAGAACTTTTCATGTGACTTCAGTGTTAAGAACAGATTTTTCCTCAGCAAGCGATTAAGAGTCATAACTTTATGGTAACATGTAGAAATTATTTAAGCCTTCATTTTTAGTTATCAGTTTATTCTGACTCCAACACTACAAAAGTGTTAAGAGAAATAACACATGGATGCATATAGCCAAAGTTTACCCAAATACCACATAAGCTACTTCTGTTTACTGAGTCACCCAATACAAACTAAAATATTTGTGTTCTATCTTCTTTAAAAAGTAGTTTGCCTGCTAAACCAATCAGGCATCAGTAAAATGCTCTCATTTTCTCTCAAGTAGGTTGGCGTTGTGTTTTTAAAGCACATTAGTTCTCCTATTTTCCACCTGCTTTAATTCTCTCAAATAACCTTTCTTCCCCCCCCTTTCCTGCTCACGACTATTTGAATTAACATTCCAGTTCAAAATTTGCTTTCCTAATAGATCATTATGATTAAGATCACCTGGCAATGGAATCCCTTTTGTGACAGAGCACCAAAGTTCTGAAATAACAGTATTTATTGGATGATAAACAGTACAAGTTATGTGATATTTAAAACATTGAAATAAACTTATGTATAACTCTCCTGAAGCTATTCCTCAACTCCTAGCATTTGCAAAAAATAAAATAAAATCAGAAGAGCTAGAAAGTCAGTCAGCCCTCCTAGAGAGTGCAAAGTTTAACAGCATTTCCAAGGTTGTATTTCTCAATTCCTATCTTCTTTGGATTAAGCCTTTCTTCCTGCATTTGAGGAGAAAAAAAGAAAAAAGCACCTAATAAGAAGTGTCCTTGCATCTTAAGCTCAATGAAGAAACCACCTAACCAGATTCAGAACTGTCCTGCAAGGAAAAGTGTTACCTTAACAAACCGAGCGAGCGTTTACGTTTCCCTGGACTGTCCTACCAAAGAGTTACTGCAACCGAACACAGTTGCCGAGACTCACTTCTTCAGCTCACATAGGACTACCCAGTCATTATATTGCTCAACAGAAGTTGTTATGATATGCTAGCTCCCAACAACAATAAAACTGTAGCCAATGCAAATCTGCAGTTTTCAACCATGGGAAACTTTCACAACACAGAGAGGGAGCAGGGCATGGCCATTTTTAAACACAGTGGGGGGACAAAAATCAACCACCCTGCCAGCTACATACTCCTGGTTACTCGCTACGAGTCATTTTAATGGCATACAGGCATTCTGAGTGATTTTAGAACAGAAAGAAAGAAGAGAGATCCATATTTCCTGTGGCAGTAGTAGCACAGTACCAGTCTGGACTCTGGTAAAGCACAGAGCATCAGCAATATGTGCCCTTTGCACTCCCTCATGGAATGCTGTACCCTCATCTTCACAGTCAACTTTACCAACAATATGGATCATAACTTGGCAAAGAGAAAGAAAGTGTCTGGTTTGGGACATTTGCTTAAATATACAAGACTTCATTTTCTGGAAAAAAAAAAAAAAACCCAAACAAAAAACCACAGTTCTGAGGGGAAAAAAGTTATATAAATCAGAGTTTTTCCACTAAGCAATAGCTATACCATGCTCTGTTAAAAAAGCTTATTCTTGGAAGAAAAAGCCTCACTTTAAACATTTTCATATACCTAAAGACAAGACCACAGAGATTTGTTTACTTAGGAAATATTTAATTTCCAATCAGTTTAAAGGGGAATTATGAAATAATTCCCTGTGAAAGTTACTCATGAAATTCTATTCTTATAATAGCTTATGAGAAGTAAGCAGTGCAGTATAAATGATACATTCCTAATTTGTTTGCTTTATATCCTTAACTTACCATATTCCTCAAACACTACAGTACACGCAGTTTAACAAAGTATGACTCCGTATTTGTTACCAGAAGCTCTAAAAAAAAAAATAATTAAAAAAATTAAACATGAAAGCATCAAAAAGGAACCAAGGACAAAATAGAAGACTAAATTCAGGGTGGTGGGGAGCACAGGGAAGTATTAAAGATAAGGACATATTTTGGGGTGAACACCTAGGCAAAACTCACGAGGGAGACTACTGTTACAGACAGGCCTTTAAAGGTTCTCTTTTCGTCTTTTGAAGTCCCAAGTTCTCCCAACCCTCAGATAGACAACCCATGTATCATATATGCTGCTCTTGGGTTTTCCCTTATAAAGTAATCGGTTCCAATTCAGCTCATTACACTTTCAGAGCATCGAAGGCTAAAAGGAACAACAGTGTGTGTATATACATGTGTGTGTATATATCTGTATCTCTCTCTGCAGAGGACAGTCAACCCTCCTTTTCCCTTGATCACCACAAGGCGCACAACATGCTTTCAAAACAGCGTGCAGCCCACTTGAAGCACTGATAGTGAGCTTCCAGTGTTGCTGCTGCTGCCAAAAAAAAAAAAAAGGTTTCCACTTTGAAATACTACCTTCTGTTTCTTGAGAAATTATAATAAATATTCCACTTGAGCATAACTCAAGTTAACAATTTACTGTGACAGAATGTTGTACATCTGAATGCACAGATTGCTTCGGTAAAGTTATGTCCCCACTATTTTTAAACAGGACCCAAGCTTTTTTGAGGTATCCAAAACAAAATGCTGCATTTCATGAAGCATTTCAAAATTTAAAAGAACCTTTAAAGAGTCCCTAATCAAAAAACAACTACATACACCACACTCAAACACTAAATTTTGCTCAGTCTCCTCTGTAAAATCTAATTACTGTTACACATTATAAAGAGAGAAATCAAAAGGAAAAGAACCAGAAGACTGAAAATGCTGTTGAAAACAAAAAGCAAACAGGAAAGGGAAAATGTAACCACTGTAAAAAGCTGTAACATTTTAGAGAAGTACTAACAGAGGTCAAACTTGTGAATGTCTTAGTTCTGTTTTCCAGTTGTGTAATAAAGGCATAGTACCACATTTATGATAGTGTTTGTCATGACAGCCAACTCGTGCAAGTACAAAATACACTTGTCCACAAGTAATTTGTTATATACGTATCCACAACAAGAAGACTTACTGTTGTACCAAGCAGGAAAAAAAAATAATATTTCTGTAAACTGTTTCATTTTTCTTCAACTACTCTCCTGGAACAGTCAGAAATTCTTCAAATTAATTTCATTTATGGATGGACAAAAAGGGGGAAGGTGTGAAGTGGAGAAAACAATTTAATGGTGCTTTTTAAAGAAGCTTTATTAAACTTCCAAGCTCATGCTGCAACTGTTCTACAAAGACAGACCCTTCTAGCCTTTCATCCTCCCAGTGCAAGTGTCCATTTTACAGAATTTAATTTTCTACAAATATCGATCAGATTTCCCCCGCCCAGACAATCCAAATGAAAGCAGTTACTAAAAAGAAGGAAACCAGACACTACAAGTAACGATAACACAAATTATTTCCTTGCAAACCAGACTAACACTCATACTACCATGATTATTTTAAAATTAACACTTAAAGAAAACACTTAAGTAAGCAGGCACAGGTAACTTGTAAAAGTACTCCAAAAGTCAGCAGAGGACTGTATATTTACATCACTGTTCACTAAGCCAGAGTCAATGAACAACCACGTAACTGAAAGAAACAAACACATACAAGAATATTCTTTAAGATACTTGATACAGCAATTACCATAAAAAAATAAGGAGAGTACAAAAAGATCTTCCAAAACTTAAATTAGAAATTAGTCCTTACAATGCAGGTTGAAAGGATTAAAGAAGAAACAACATGAAAACTCACTAACTACAAAACCTAAGTTAGTGGAAGAATAATAGTACTGTCAGTACAAGAGCATTCCTCAAATTCTGTGCACCTAATAACCTCATAGTCTTGAGAAAAAAAAAAAAAGGAGAGAACATGTGTAAACACACATGCTAGTATAAAAACTACATAAAGGAACACTAGCAGCTCAACGAATCAGTTCTGCTGTGAAAGCACAACCAAGCATGCTACTATGAAGTTTTCATTCTTTATCAAACAGTGATTTTTAGGCAAAAAAACGTTTTGCCTACGGACAAAAACATTTTCTCCTAAATACTAGCTATAAAACTACGTTCTGCTTTAGCAGAGTGAAGTACCTCTATTTTTCTCCCTTCCTACTAGCACACAATTCAATAGGAAAACTATGCCTAACAGGTACCTGTAAAAATTACTGTATCTTCAGTAAATTTAGACACCTCTACTTTTAATTGACTAGATATATACAGATACTTATTATCTTAATGAAAACTAGCACTGCAACGACATTTAAGTATGCAGTGCAGAGATCAGAGCAAGATGCCTATCAAGACTCATTGGTAAACACAGACCTCTTCCAAGAATCATTCTTCTCATGCATTTGAAGTTATTCATTAGCTTATATTATTGATGTAACAGCAAAGTATAGTAAGTGTAAGGTTCTTCAAAATTAGACTGCAGGTTTGCTCATCTGATTGCTTACAATTGGTAGCAACTACTGCTCTTTAACTCCTAGTCAACTGTTATTTACATTTTTCTTAACTTTTAAGAAGTTAAATCATGCTCTACTGCCTTCACCCACAATCTCTGCCTTAGAGTCACTTGGTACAGATCTTCAGGCAAATGATAAAATAACCTAAAACTGTATATATTCCAAAGATTACCTGATCTCAGTCATAATGATTATAAAGCTATAAGGAACTGTTGTTGCTAAGTTACAGAAGGAAAATAATAATAGATAATATTACCTTGGAATAGATAGCATAAAAGTAGGAACATATTACCAGGATAAAACTCATAACGGTGTTATGTATTTCTCATCCACACACATATAAATCTGGCACAAGGTAGATTAACTTTCATGCTCAGCAGCACCACTGCTACTTGTAAAAATCCGCACTACCTATGCTGTGGTCAACACCACAAAGTGCTGTGAGAAGTGAAGGAAGCTTTGAGGCATCAAGTTGTCCCTGGTGCTGACAAAAACATGCACAGAAAGCAGCTCACCTCCATACATTTAAGCTAGGGTAAAATGACTGCTTGATGTTTAAGTATGTCTCTGAAAATTTCCAGGACTCTAATTGTCTGAAGAGTCATATATTGCATTTCACAAAAGAGATACCCAGTTTTGAATATGTAAATAAATAGTGTATATAAACCATAATTTTATTTAATATATTAAAACAATAAAAAGAAAACCAATAAATGCCTTTTACAATAGGTCTTCCTAGCAAACGACTCCTAAAGTCAGGATACGACAGAGCACCACTGTCTCAAGTATTTAACAATAAGGAGTAATTTTCCCCATTATGCCAAGGACAGCAAAACACACCCATATGTGTATACCATCACAGAACACTCAGTATGAGCATTTGCTTTTTTTCTGTTGTTGAGCCCAAACTTCCCAATTTGCCATAATGCTCAAGCCCTTTGTGGTTGCGAAAAGCTGGTAAGAAACAGAAACCCCATTCAAAGGGGAAAATAAGGCTAACCAGAAGCAATAGCAGTAAAAGGCAGATGTTAAGACAACATTCAAAACCTTAGAACAATAAAGCAAGTGTACCACCCATCAGCTCACTGCAAATACTAAAATCAGCAGCAATTATCCGAAATCATCGCCACTTATTCAGATGCCCACTGGACAGCTACCAAGGAATTCTAACTTTTGTGCAGAGAATTTCTAACACACAAATGCTCTGTCCAAAATATTTTATTACTGAATGCCAAACATACACAATCATAACAATCAACCGAACTAGCTAACTTAACACATACTATTATTCAATACAGTGAATTAATAGCAAGAACTTCTTTAGACTGCACATGAAGATTTAAACAGAGTATCTTGCCTTTATGCATCAATGTTAGAAAATCTCTCCCAATGCCATACACTTTACAACCAACCCTTTCAGTAACGGAGAAAACCAAGTAACACCAATTCTGTATGCTTGCAGCCAGTTTACTGTATACCTGCATCACTCTCTCTGAACAAAGATGGACAAAAATAACAGCTGGAGGTGTCTCTGCCTGCCTGTGACAGCTGTCAGGAACTTTATCACAGACTAACTTAGAACAACAGTAAGACAGCTAACACAGAGGTAAATTGAGTGTCCCTTAGTTTATACTAAAACACTACAAAAACCGAAAAGGGTGAGATTTCAACATACAAAGGGACATGCTTTACACCTAAAGAGACTGTTTTGACCATCGGACCGGCTGACACTGGAAAGACCTGTTGATGGCATTAGAAGAAAATTCACAACTAGAAAGAATGAATGAGTCACAGAAATGAGCTCCATAGGCTCTAAGACTCTTTAAGGCAAACAGCCAAAAAAAAAAAAAAAGGCCCTTAAAATGGAGATACAGGTTTGAGAGTGCAAATCACTCTCATTCCTGCTTCTATTTACATTATGACACATCTGCAATTTGTGCACACATTAACCAAAAATATTTTTTGAACATTCTGAATGTCTCAAGTATCCTTAAAAATATGAAATCAGAGCACAGAAATCCATGGAAATCAGTAATAGTCACGCCTACACTACTCAGAAGGCTTGCGCTATCAGGAAGGACATAGCTGATTTGCCAAACTTACAATCTAAACTCTTGGTGGTAAGTCTAGGGACCTGGAAAAGAAAATCCAGTATCTAATGGTCACCAAGATACAATCAGAACCCACAGGCATCTGGATTCAATCGAGTCTAGCGTCCAAACCTAATGATTGTCTGTGAAGGACTCACTGTCCAATAAAACACAGGACTGTACTTTGTTACCATCACCTGTAATACACATAACAGCAAGTGAGACAACAAACCAGCACAAATTGATCTGTGGTTCTGCCTTAAGCTCTACTAAGACAGCAATGGTACTAGCAAGAGCCAAACAAAAACACATCAGCTACAGGACTTACATTGCATCCAGTCAGTGCTTTCTTTCAAAGAGCGCTTGCTGTTAAACAGCCTCTTACTTATTTTCCATCAGTCAATAAATCCATTTCAGATATACAAGACCTAAGTTTTTGTTCCTAGACTCAGATACTAATTAGGTAGCTCTACCATCACAATCAACTCAGTCTACATGAGTTTTTTTTCCTGACCTCCAGTTACCAAAAATTTCCTGTAAATGATCCAGCTCAAAAGTTACCCAACTTACTAAAAGAAGTAAACAAAACTCTGTTGCTTGGTCTTTACTTAGTGAACAGTCATCTGTTAATACCATACTGGATATCAATGCTCTGCAGTAACCACAATAACTCTCACTTGTACATGGGCAAAATTCTTGAAATAAGAGAAAGCAGAGAGTGACGCTCCCCTTCAGCGGTTGTATGACCCAGGTGGGACACCTTTGCTGTCACTGCTATCTGAGCTGGTTGAACTTGGACATCCAGACACAATTTCAGTTGTGATCACCACCATGATAAAACCAGCAAGATTAATTTATCACCTAGCAGAAAAATAAAGGTCTGCTCAGATATCATCATGCTTGTAACATGTCTGCACTCTTAGAACACTTTAAATTCCTGAACAGTTGGAAAAAAGGCATTGTAGACCCTAAAAAAAACAGCTTGGAAAAAACCTCTGGGTGCTATTCCTGACTTCTGTGCTGATTCATTGAGTAACTTCCACGAGGTCACTTAACTCCCTCAGTTCCTTTAAGGTGGACATTTACACTGACTTTATCCTGTTAAAAAAAAAAATCTGTCATCCACAGACGTAAAGTACAAGGGGACAACTACCATTTACTACTGCTAAAGACAGTTTAGATAAGAGACAGTTTATTCAAAATACACTGCAAAGGCTTTTTTCTGAAGTTTTATATCTATGTCCTTGCCCCCAGCTACCTCTCCTTTTAAGGAAATAAAGTTATGTTACAGATGAATGCCTACAGCGGTTAATAGCTGCTGATTCATGTTATGCTGACAAGGAATACACAAGCATTTCAGTGTTCATGTTCATTGCCTCTCCATCTTTAGTGGAAGACGACTTAAAAATGATTTAAAAAAGAAAAAGTAAGCTTTGCTTCATACAAACAATGCTTTCTCCTCTAAAAAACAGTAGGTCTCATCTTCAGATGATTAGCACATTCGTAATTAAAATTTTAAATTGTATTGTTTGTTAGTCTAAACACCTGGATGATACTGTTCACAGCTTAATTACATAAATGAGCTTTTTAAAAACCATTACACTGCATTTCTGCAACAAAGTTCTAACCACAGCATTTGGACTCTTGTCAAGTCACAAGCGAGAATTAAAAAGAATCACGGGAAGTCTGGCAAGTTTTAAGTCTGCGCTGAGAGTCTTAATTTGTTTTCCAGGTTTTAAGCCTGAATATTGATTTTTTTAATATTTGCAAGCTATATGAAGATTATTGTGTAATCATAGAATTCAGAGCAGATGTTTGAATTATTTCCCTCAGAACATGATATAAAGTAGTTCATATCAAAACCAGGAAAAAAACATCTACTTTGCAGTTTAATATTATTTTACACAACACTAATTGTTTACTTTTTGAATCAGAGATTAAAATCACGTTGGGAGATTTGTATTGTTTCAGTGCTAAAAAATGATAGGAATGAAGGGATTTCAGAGACACCTTCGCAGCAAAGTCTCACCACTTATAAAACTTCAATTCTATCGGTATTCAAACAGTTACTCTGGGAATGTAACAATGCACAGACTTCCCAGAGGCATGGTTCACCTAACAAATAAAGAAAAAAGAAACAACGCCCTCTCCCCGCCCTCCCCAAAAACCCACCACCTAACAACAAAAAACCTCCACAAACACAACACCCCAAAAAATACTAGTAGAAATTGTCGGGTTTTTATTTTAAATAAGAATTAGGTTAGATAATAAAATAGACATTTAGGATAATGGGTAAACTGGCATAATGTAAAGCATGCATGACTAACATATGCTGTCAACTCTTGCCTTTAATTAAAGGACAAGTATCTTTGCATTTATAGCTACATATTCTACTCCTTGCCACAGTTAAGCAAGACACATGAATTATTTTGTTTTAATGACTGTCAGAATCCATTCACAAGTATGTGTGTCAAAATATTTATAATGAATAGTAAATTAACCATCTGTGGTTCTAATGTATCTTACTCTAACTTAGAAGGACACAAGAACCTGGAAGAGATGAGAGGCAAATATGCTGGGCAAGTGAAAGAGAATACTTTTTGGAAATTATCTTCATAATCTTGTTTCTGGTGTTAGCTTTTTAACTAGATTTCCCCCCCCTCAACTGTTCTTCATGGTATGTGTAATTGAAAGAAAATTCTACGAATATTTTAGACATAAATCAGGAAGAACTTCAGAAACATTTCTATGAAAACAGAAAAGCACACCTTCATCAGAATTGGCTACCTCTATATAATAAGGAAAAAAGGATGCACAAGACCAGACTTCAAATTATAATTCTAGTAAAGACCTCCACGAAATCACACAAAGCTGAGTTGCAGTTTTCCCCATCAGAAAACTGTAGACCATTTCTGATCTGACACAAGATGCCAAAAAAGACGTGGCCTTACCAGCTGAGATGCAAGTAAGTATTTTTGAGATGGTACAATAGAAAATACCAACCTTAAAAGAAGCATAAATAGGGATAGCAAATGCTACCTATTTACCTACCAGAGTATTAGGCAATGGGCCATGACTGGAATCCAAACTCCTACAAACACTATCTTGACAGTTCAAATGAAGTCATTCATAAACACATTATCTTAACATGATTCTAAAGACTAACTGGATATTCTATAAGATGCAGGCTCTCATTTAAAGGCATTTTGACTAACTGATACATTGGAGAGTGGAAGAGGTAGCTTAGGGTATGTCTAATGATTAAACTCAATTTATTTGTATTTCACCAATGCTTCTAAAGTCAATTTGCCCTTCATAGTGCACTTCCCCCTCCTTTCTAAAGCTTCAGTAGCTGACCGGTCAGTTGAGCCTTACTCTGACCTGCTAACTCATTTATACAGAATACTAAGGTTTCCCTTTGTATTACTTAACAGGAACAAAACTTCCCTCCAGCCTGAAAAACACCTTAACTGAAAAATACAGCATACTGCTGGAGACTGAGTTACTTTGTGATACAGCCTATGATTTTCCAGAGCAAAGGGAGCTTTTCTGTTACTTTTTTTCCCCTCTCCACACGACTGACCTCTGAACTGGAGGTCGGTGGCAAGGAAAGCTGCAAGGTGGGTCCTCACACGTCACCCCCACTGCGGTCATGTTAGGCTGAATTCATAGGACTTAATGGTTGTTTCAGCAGTTATTTTTTGCTCACTTAAGGTTTTGTTCCTAGCCACATTTGCATCGACTAACATGTTACCTATGGTTTAGCTAGGGATTGCATGTAAACAGGGCTTATACCATAAATACCACAAAGGCTTTTTTCCACCCCTAAAACCTCCCCCATGAAACTTTCAGTGGTTGAATTGTAAGTGACAGCTAAAATGCCAGCACTCAGACACAAACATGAATCCTTTAACTGACACACCACTCCTCCCCCTCGCACCAGCATGCCCAGCGCAGGGAGAAAGGCATCTCTATGATTAAAAGAAAATCTGTGAAGAACTTATATGAACACTTCACCTTATAAAACTGGGAAGGTTGGGGGTGGATGGGTGGGAACAACGTGGAACAAGGAGACTTTGAGTTATGTCTCCTTAAACCATAGGGCAAAGTAATCTGGGACTCAAAACAACTCACTACAGACACAGCTCTATTCTATGCCCAATGAGTGTGTCACCTGATGCAAATGATAAGGCAAAGAGTATGTTTTTTAATACTAGACAATTTGTATATTAACATGAAATTACTACTGCTCAAAATATCCTTAGGGTAAGGATTTTTGAACCTATTAAAAGCAATTAAATACTTCACACACCAAGGTCTTCCACATTTTTGAGTACAAAACACTCAAAAACACAGCAGATGGAAGTTAAACCTCCACTTGAGCATTTTGGTTATAATCAGTAGTGCACCAGTGAAGCGAACTTCCCAAACATCCTATTCGCTGTGCTTTCACTTCACAACATGGACCTGGAAAACACGAGCAGGTACTTTTTTAGACTAGATTTAACTGAAAAACGTACTCTGAAAGTACATCTGAAGTCCAAACGCTTCAGATTCAGTAGTTTGCTGGAAGGAAGCCTTTCTGAAAAGAATACAGTGTGGATATTCTGTTTTCAGTGACAACTGTTTCTCTGCAGATCTGCCACTTTGGGGCCTCACTACTTGCTAACATGCAGACAGATTTGCTCACAAGCATTAGGGCATCCAAGAGTAATTATGCCATTTAAGTCACCTTTAAAGCTAAGCTCATAAACGGTAAGACAAAATTTGGAGTATCTTAGTTGCTTTAATTTGTACTCACCATGTTTGACATGAATGTGCCTTAATCCTTTTTGGTGTGCATAATATTTGAGACTAAAGGACTGACTCTGGTCATAGAATATTCAGAATGCTGTGCAACCTTAATTCACAGTGCTTCTGAATTACAATTATTCCATTACTGCAGTCACATATGTTTTTCACGAGCTGAAAGTGCCTTCCTGAAGTACCTCAAATTAATGCATCTGTCAAAAGTTTACTGCATGATGAAACTGTACACACAGCTATTTTCACTTTAACTTTGCTGCTAGAATATTTGCTTTTTCGTTTCGACACTTAGAGGGCTCAGCTGTATGTGAATTTGGGACTACTGTTATATTGCCGTACTAAAATGAGGAACGTAAACATAATTTGACAGAAGAGCAGTTGACGATTCCTTTATCATTACTACATTTTCAGCATGCCCCGAAGCATGCCAATATCTCACTGTACAGAACAAGACAGACAGGCTTTGGATCTCCTTGTTTATGATCTAAAACAAATCTCCCCCAGCACCCAGAGAGCAAACAAACACTGAACACACCAGTTGCACGTTCCACCCAGGCACAGCGGGCTTACCGCCGGTTTTCCAGCACGGCTGAGCTGCCCCTTTCGCACAGGGCCAGGCACCGCGGCGTGTGTCACCGGCACACACGGGCACCCGCGGGAAGCGGCAACGAGACGCTGAGTAAGGACCGACCGACTGCCCAGCCCCGCGGCGGCGCCGGGCGCAGGCCCGGG
>VWZZ01008422.1:109465-125929 GCA_013399095.1 Psophia crepitans | reverse complement strand
CCGGGTCCTGCCGCCCGCCTTCGCGGTACTGCCGGGGCGGCTTGGTAGAGCCGTGGTGGCAGCGGGGGGCTGGCCTGGGTGCTGGGCCGGCTGTTCGCTCCCTCTCTGAGGGGAAGGGGCTCCCCAGTTGCCCCAAGGGGTGTTGACGGGGGCGGGGGGCGTGATACGGAGTACGGGCTTCGTGTGCTTTACAGGTGTGAAACTCTTCAGTCTCTTGGAAATGCAGCGCGAGGCCTGTGCTGGGAAGCGCCACCAGTTAATGGGCTGGGCCCGTGACGTGATTAGTGACGCGTTTGTGCCGGGAGATGTTAAACTCGCGTTTATTTTGCAGAGGTGCCACCCTGAGGGAGGTTTCCCTGGGATAAGTTACAGACCCGCCGAGCTCATGGCGCGGGGCCTGACGCGCTCGCCTGTGGCGGTGCCCGCTGACAGGCCTTGGCCTCCTCCCCGGGGGCGGTTTGTCAGCCAGCCCTCGAGCTCTGTGCTGTGCCGAGCAAGAGGAGATAAGTGCCAAGGCAACAAAAAAAAAAAAACCCTTCGGAGCAAGTGGTGGTGAGGCCGTCGACGGTGCTGGGGCCGCACATGGTGTCCCGGGTCCGGGAAGGCAGAGCAGGGTCCCCAGTGCCGCGGGCACGTAGCCTGCGTACAGCTTTCAAGTCATGCCAAGTATTTTTGTGTGATGCCACCTGCGTGTACAAACGCAGTCTAAGTTAGGATGTCTTAGAAGCTGCTGCTGCTGTGTGTTACCCTGCCCAGGACCAGAGGGTTTTCAGTACTGCTGGGCTCTGGTAGATACCTCTCCTCCAAAGCACCTTGGAGTAGCAGTAAGGTCTTTCCTGCCGCTCAAAGCAGCCGGAGGACAGCGTGTGCTCCCCAGTTTCACCTTGAAGGCAACGTGAAGGGAAACTGATTGGAAGATGGAAAAAAACCCTCTTCTCTTTCATGTATTAAAAGGGAAAAAATTCTCTGCTGGCCAGATCAGAGGGACGGTAAACTCCATGTACCTGTTTATCCAAACACAGCAACGAAGGCAACCTTCACTGAAGCTTCACTAGAAGCTGCATATCCCAAATAAAACATTAATAATGGCGAAAGATGCACTGCCAAGAATACTAATGGGAATTAGTATTGTTTCATAACAATGCAACTATTTTGTTTACATTTGAATTACAAGATTGCGTTTATGCCTCATAAAGCAGATAAGAAATATACAATCTGCCTTACACTGTGTTTAAGTGTCACGGAACTTTCCTAAGCTGTTTTTACAGCAAGCATTCTAAACTTCATTTTAGCCTTCCTGAGAGTTTTTGAGGAATGTACGAGCAAAGATCTTACTAGTAATGTTTAGTAACGATAGGTGTGTGTAAAAGGGGAGGGAGTTCCCCTCATGTTTCAATGTAATGACTGACCTTGCGTAACTCAGGCGAAACTGTGGGGAAAAATGCTTATGTTTGAAAAGCATGGGGTGTCATTCTTAAAAAAACGTATTTTCATATATTACTTTACTCCTACATGTATTAATAGTCTTTTCTACAGAGTTACTACCATTACAATGGTAATTCTAATGAAATTCTTCTTTCATTTACTTTCAGTGGCAAGCCAAATAGAAATTACACAGGTAGGAGGGCTGAGGGATCTAGAACTGATTCTACCCCCACCCGGTGAACCAGTTTCATTTTCTCAGCAAACTAGAAAGGAACTTTTCAATAGCTTTCCTCAAAAGTCATTATACCAGATTAAAACTGATAACAGACAGGAAATCCCTGCTGCTTTGTTAATTTGTTTGTTAGCCGAAAAACGGGTTCTGAATGGGATTATTTTTTTCTTAAGTGGGGAATGGCTGTGTTTCACAGACAGGCTTCACTTTTTCTGAGTCCTTTAGTCTCAGTTTTGTAAGGTGCATCTTGTTAGTATTTCTTTGTCTCTGTTTCTTTAATCAGACACCTTCATTAGCACCCAAAATAAAAGTGACAACCCGAAGCGCTGTAAAAGCAGATGTGCAACCATACTCCGAGGAGCAGTTCCAGGTCACTTACTGAATGGTTCCCAGTTGCGCCAGGCTCTGAGAATTCATAGCACTTCCTCTGAAAACTGTGCATGCAGATGGAAAAATCTGAGAAATAAAAGCTGTCATTTCCTCCATCAATGACATTCAAGAGCACTTTGAACACCTTGTGCAGATTTGCACCAGGTGAAAGCCAATCTGTCTGTTTGCTTCACCTGCTGCAGGGCTGGCGCGTAAACTGCAGCCATCTTCCAGAGACACACCTTTCATTTTACTTCTGCATGCGCCTGGCTTCTTAGAGTCTTTATTGTGGGCTAATGCAGCTGAGTAACAGTTGTCTTTTGTAACTGACAATCATACAAAACAAATAAAAGCAACATCAATAAAGTAAACAATCTGCTGTGTTGGCCATGCACGAGATTAGTCGAGCAACGCTTTCTCTGAAAGGCCTGCGGCAAACAGGATTATATGCGGCCGGGACAAAACCGTGGCACCTATGCCATGCCACGCTGGAGCCGACGAAGCAAAGAGGGTGAAAGATCAGAAGAGGTGCTGAAAGACTAGGAAGAACAGCAGCAGTGTAAAGAATGGGACCAGGCACGGAATGGAAGATGCAAAAAAAACCCCTGCTGAATTAAGGGCAAATCTGGATATTCAGTTACTAATCTAAAAATACATACACTTGTGGTCTTTGCTTCTTTGTTTTACACACTGGTCCCGCGAATGTTCTCTGAAGGAGGTATGATGCATTGAGGTGAGAAGAATCCCTCTCTAGGAGGAAGGATCGCCTCTGCGCTCCCCCCTTCCCTTGGGAAGCTGTTAACCTGCGTTTCTGCTAAAGGAACAAGTGCTTCGTAAATTGAAACAGCCCTTCTGACAGTTCTCTTCAGACGTAACGCAACTGTTATGCCTGTGTTTATACAACTGCTGTATTTTGATTAAGCAGGAAATTATTGCTGGTCACATTTCACGAAATAACACTGTATTATCACATGAGCACCTGAGATGTTTTCAATTTCACACAGGATTCGGCAAAATCGCACGGTGTGGGGGGCGGGTGTGGTTCTCTGCTATTCATGTGAAGAGAGGATTGAGCTAAATTCTGAGGTTTTCAGTTTTGATAGAGGCTAATACAGGTTTTTTCTGCTCTCACTGTTCGATAACTGCCTTGGTCTCATTAAGAAGGCAGCATTTAATTATTTTTAGTTATTGGTTGGCCAATATATTCCCCAGTACAATCAAGAGTTTCATTCCAAAATAACGTAAGCAATTTGTTGGGAAATACATTTAAGGACAGCTATGTGGTAATGATATCCAAATGGCACCTTTATGCTTAGGGTTTGGGTACTACCACTTCTTAATAATAATAATAATAATGTATTCTGAATCTGAGTTTCTACAGTTGCTCTTTATGTTTTCTATGACTTGTAGTTCTCATGCCCTTACACGTGTTTGTAATTCTCATCTCCTAGTGAAGATTGCGGCTTTAAGACCACTGTTTAGATGGTAAGAATTGCGTTGCAGAAATACAGGATATTCTCAATGTTTAAACATAAGCAGAAAATTTAAAATACCTACCATTAGACTAAAAGGTGGTTTGGTTTGGTTTTTTTTTCTGGTCTTACAGTAAAGATTTTTGTGGGGAAGAGAGGGGAACTGAAGAGAGAAGAAATAAAACGAAAAGAAATAAAACAAAAAGAGCTCTTACTTTGGCTTGAAGATTGGCTACCAAATCTTGGACCGCACCCACCAAGAAGGGCTCTTCATTTCTTGTTCTCTTTCCTAGGGATGATGCAATGCCAACTTCCCACACAATAGGGAATGAAATCATGGCGTAATAGCTTGCTTCTCACTCATAGTCATACTGAAGAACTGAATAAGTACTTTCCTCATTGAAATTAGACACAACTGGAGAGAGGAAAAATAAAAAAGTCCATTTTTTTCCTAAAAAGGAGAAGTAAAACCAGCAAAAAGGAGATCTGGGAGCTAAGCTGAAAAACAAGGAAGTATGTCTTCCTGCAGATAAATAATGAATGTTTTAAAGATCAAACAATATAAAAACTGGTATGATAAGTGCTCACAGAATTAGTGAGCGTGAGAACAAATGTAATTAGAAGAAAACAAAGAAAAATGTTCCTCTTTTTTTGCGATTTTTTTTTTCCCTCATACATTGGCGACAGTGGAATTCTAAGTCCCGTTACGCCAGAAGCTGTTATTTCCCCACGAAGCCTGGCTGTAGCTGTCTCTTTCCTAGTGTCATCCATGGCTTCTGGCACACTGGATGCACCAGCCTCAGCTAGCGCCAGTTTGTGGCCCGATTTCCCTGAGCTCTGACTAGTCTGTGTGCGGGTAATGGCCCAGAGAGATGAAAGTGGTCTTAATCTCTGGAGGTTAGTTGTGTGGACTGCAGGCCACAGCCTAAAATAAGGGACATTTAGTCCGTCTTTAATATTGTGTGATCTTTTCTGCCCTTGCCCTCTCTTCCTATGCTGCAGCTGGTTTCATACCGTGGAACCTTAGCTTATAAATTCTCCAGGGGTAAATTGCGACATACGCCAACACTCAAGGTGAGATTCACCTCACCTATCTTTATCAATCTAAAATTTAATTGTCTAGTCTAAGCTCCTTACCTAGGCTCCCATGCAGTCAGTGGAACTAGATAGGCATCTTCGCAGGGTAATTTTTCCCTTCCTGTGGTAGGTGTCTGAGACAGGTGTGATGAAACTCCTGTTGGAGATGCCTATCTCACGCCTCTGTCGGTGGCAGGAACGTGGATAACTGGGTCAGGCTGGAGACTTAAGTCCCAGAGGACTATGCATTATTTGAACCTGTGCCTCCATACTTCTGCAGGATGCTGGAATCAGAATCCTTTAGAGGAGAAGTCTTGTGGAGTCATTGAGAAAAATAGGTGCTAAAGGCCCATCTTCTTTTCATCATGAAACGTCCATTTTTTCTGCCTGAGCAGGATGCTTATCTTGGTATCAGAAGAAGGTTTCTCTCTGCAGCCCCTTACCTACACTGGAACGGACTGATTAAGCCTATGTAATGAATCCAGCATTTCTGGTTGTAAGCCAAAGTAGCGTACAGATCACTGCCGTAAAAGACATGGTTTTGTCCCTGACACGCCAGGTTTACGTGCATAGATTGAACGCATGGCATATATGGAGTAGCCTGGAAGCACTGGCCATGGTGTCGCAAGCTGTAAATTACATTCATGCATGTGCAGCCACTCCAATATTTCCCCGGAGCAGCAGATTTTCCATGCGTATGTCCAGGAGCTATGCTGCACATCTGCAAGGCATGCATGCAGTGGTGGCAGATGGAGTGGGAGAAGATGCCACCTGGGAGTGGCCTGGTCTCGCTGGAACAATTAGTTGAGCTTGTGGCCTGCTGCTGGTGTACTCCGGCACTCGTCGACACCATGAGCCGTGTCCGGAGTCATCTGGTGGAAAGTGCCACCCTGACTTCACGGGGCAGAGCCTGAAGACCCCATTGTACACACTTCTACATCAGATCTGACTTCTGTAGAAGACTAGTCCATTTACACTCTGGTAAATGAAAACCAAACCACTCCCTCCTGTGAATTCACAAACACGGACGCTGAGGTTTTTTTCATCTGCACTTAAATAACATTTTGTCACTGTAAATGGAGCTATCAAGGAGCTGCTATGGTTTGTGATGTATTTAAGTGACTGAAACCTCAGGGCTATGTCAATATGTACAAGCTGAAAATCAGACTCCTATTTTAAAATGTTGTTTGAAGTCTTTAAATACATTCTTTTAGAATTTATTTCCATACTGTCTTTTACTGTACACGTGTGGTACTGTTCAAATTCTTAGGAACACACATGCTTATTTTTCATGGTTTCTTCCTCACAAAAGTCTTTTGTTCATTCTGGGAAAGCATACTGTTAATCACAGGAAAATCTTTTTACGTTCTCTGTTTATAAAAAGAGAAAAAATGCTTTTTGCTTCTCCTGAAAGATCACTGTCTTTCAAAGCGCAATTATAAAAGCGATTATCTTAAATCTAAAGCTAATTTGGTTCAAACTCTCATCAAAGCTTCTTAAAATGAAAACTGGCCTCTCAGTTAAAACTGATATTTTTTTTCAGATACCATTTTTAGAAACAGAAACCTGAAACTAAACAGTAATATTTCAATGGGGGAAAAATGTGGTGTTTTTTTTTTCTTGAAAAGAATGACATTATTTTTTATTATTATTATTCTGTGGAAGGGCTATAAACCATGCACAAACAATGGCAAAAAAAGTGAGAAACAGATTTAGAAGTGTCTAGCTGTGGGAAAGAAGCTGTCTGCTTAGATAGGCTGAGGGAGGTGTACAGCAAGACCGAAGAATGAGAATTGCATCAGGACAGCTAAAAAAGCCCCATCTGGCTACTTAGCCTGAAAGAGGAAAAACGATTTATTCACAAAAAAAAAATGGATTTGCTTTCCTGGAAACTTGAAGTAAAACTGGTAATGGCTGTAATTTTGTCAGACACCAACGCCTGATCTGAGGGATCTGGGAAGAGACCAGAAATGTTCAGGAGGTGAGGCGAAAGCGCTGCAGCCGGACTGTCCAGAGCAGGCATTATCACACAGTGGCTCTTTTGAAGCCTGGGAGGAAACCTCAGTGTACGTGGGAAAACCAGTGTCATCCAGGGCTCGATGAGTGTTTGCCCTCTCAAGTCATGCTGTGGGATCGCAGCTGTGTGGGCTTGAGATGAATTAGCTCCCTGCAGCAGAAAACCACTAAACCCGCAACCAGCAGAAGCTCAGCTTTCAGCCAGACGCAGATCTACGAGCAGATTCATGGAAGCGTCGAGGTTTTGGGAAGATGGAGGGCAGACCTGGCGAAACACCTCATGCGTGGGGGGCTGAGGCTGTGCATTCACAGGACCGCAAGCTAAATGCACAGCAGCCCTCGCCGTTTCCATGTGCCCGTCCCCTGTGAAAGGCTCATGCTGGGGACAGAAAATTGCCTCTGCAGTACTAGGGAAAGAAGAGCCCAATCTGTTTTCTTTAATGTTTAATATAGTCTGCTGAATTAGCAACTTGGGATGGCCCCTCTGCACACCCTTAGTTTAAGAGGACTAAGAGCGGCTAGAGCATTATTCCCACGTGTGTCTGGCTCAGGGCTCTTCGTTTGCTTTCACTCTGAACTGCTCTGCCTGAGGAGTCTGCTCGTTGGTGCGACGTTATTGGGGCTATCTGAAGTACTGGCTTGTTGTTCCGCTCGTAAAATACAACCCCCTCCCTCCCCCAGATGAAAACCCAGGGAACATTCATCGTGTTGGTGGAAGGAGGTACCCTGAGTGTTCTTAAATGACAGAAGTATTTGCAGGTGAGACCCTTGAAAGCAGGAAAGAAGTGGCTTCTCTCGCGCAGACATGCAAATTCATAAATCTCTGCAGTACTTGAAACGTTGAAACTTTGGACCTATTCCCTAAGAACTGTAGTCATACCCCTGAGAGGAGAAGGATGTTGAGTCATAGTGAAGAAAGGAAAGAAAAGCTGAATGTTTTTTCTATTATAATCATCACGGAGGTCGGACGCAACCAAGACAGACAGATGAACAACAAAAACATTGTTTAAGTGATTCAAACGGCTTGGTTTTCTGGCATTAGACAGAAACATTTCAAGCACTCTGAAGGAAAATATGGAAATGAGTTGTTATTCCCGTATATCTAAGCATATTTGCTTTTTGAGTCTAACGCCTGAAGAAGGACTAATTTGAAAAAGTTTTGGTAGAAAGCTTCTGAAGAACTTACACTTAGACTATAGTCTTAAGGCTGTTGGAAATATACCAGAACCAGAACAGTGAACAATGAAATTGCATTTGCTTTTGGGGATGTCTGACAGCGGCATAAAGAAGAGACAACATATGATTTTTTGCAGTGTGGCATAACATTTTTATTTTTTTTAAGTAATTGAGCGATTCTTTTGCTTAAATAAATTGTTCTTTGTGATCACCCGACTTGCTTTTGCTACACAGGATGATTGCAAAAGTGGATGATGTATTTGAAGACCTGGCTAAGACTGGAAAGCATACCAAAATGAGGAAAGAATACCACACACTCAGATACTTGGCTAGGGTTTAATTTCGCAGCATAAGGTTTTTATTGTAACCTACTACTTCTGTATTGATCACGCAGTGACTTGCCAGGAAGACAGTTTGACTGTTCAACATATTAACTCTACTGTTAGAGCCTTCTGAAAAGAGGATTTATTTTTTCTGAGGTTGTACATTTTCCCATTTGTCATAACAGAGGAAAAATTGATTCGGTGCCTGCTTCTGTTCAGAGCTGCGCGCTAAATGCCCCACAACAGATGCTGTTCAGGTTCTGGGACTCATTACCACTTTGGAGTCTCAGTTGAGAAACTGGAGGGATTACTGGTTTGTTTGTCACCGCGGTGATCCTGGAAGAGGAGGGAGCCAGTCTTCACCCACCTGCTCTATCTGGATTCCCTCCTGTTCTCAAGCGACTGGCCAGTCAGCTCATCGTGCTCTTGGGTGTGACTGCAAGCCGTGATGAGTCACGGTTTAAGTGCACAACTCATACCGAAAGGAAAATGAGGCCAATTTTAACTCTACTTTTGATTTTATCTCTAACTTAGTTCTGTGAAAGTCACAAAGAGTCCGAAACTGCTACACACAGCAAAAGGTAACCCAGTGCAAATAAGACACTGAAGGAGGTACCACTGTCAACAAGAGAAATATACCTGCAATTCCCTGTACTGGGTCTGACTGTGATGGAGTCTCGTTCCATGATGCACACACTAGTGGTCATCTCTTGTCAGAGGACGAAAGTTGCTGAAAACAGCAAGCTGACAATTGGGATGTGTACTTACAAATCTGGAAGTTGTTATAGAAATGATGGAACTGATGTTTAGTGTCATTGCCTGATAACTTGGTTCTTTGTTCATTTTTTATTTATGAGGCATTGCGTAGGACACAACAATCGGACAGTTTCCTACTGTTCCTGCTTTTCTGCTCCCTTCTTTGGGCAGCTGACGATCTCCACACCTGTGGAGATCGCTTCTGCCAGCACTGGAGGAGACTCACGACCTTTTTTAGAAACCTTTGGGAACTGGGTTTCTCACGGTCTCATTGGACCACTCACAGTCTCATTGGACCACTTTCAAAGCTTATCCAGGAGCACACTGTTTCTTTTCCCCTTTCCCTTCACAGAATCACAGACGAGTTGAGGTTGGAAGGCACCTCTGGAGGGCATCTGGTCCAAGCCCCCTGCTCAAGCAGGGCCACCTAGAGGGGGTTGCCCAGGACCGTGTCCAAATGGCTTTTGAATATCTCCAGGGATGGAGACTCCGCATCCTCTCTGGGCAGCCTGTGCCAGTGCTCGGTCACCCTTATAGTAAGAAACTGTTGCCTGATGTTCAGATGGAGCCTCCTGTGTTCCAGGTTGTGCCCATTGCCTCCCACTGGATACCACTGAAAAGAGCCTGTCTCCATCATCTCTACTCCCTCCCTTCAGATATTCGTAGTCATTGATGAGGTGCCCCCTCAGCCTTTCCTTGAGGGGGATGAAGTACTAAAGGAGGGCTGAAACAGGCCAAGCTGCCTGGTCAGGGACTAAGCTGACGTATCAATGAAAACCTCTGGCGCTGTTCTTGCTACTGTCAAATGATTACAATACTTTTTGAGACTTGCTTTTTCTCAGGCACAGTATGTAGTATGTTGCACTTAATGACAGTGCGGGTCCAGAGTGTTTGTTGGAGCCTGGATGCTGTTCCAGCGAGAGCTTACCTAGCCTGGGAGCTTTTCGAAACACCTGAAAAAAGTCAGTGAAGACTTACTTAGCCAGCAGCCTACTGTTACTTTATGCCTTGTGCCAGACTCAATATCCAAACCGGACAAACGTATCTTAGGCTTGAGGGTAGTCATGAAAAGCAGCCTGTGAGTATGTTGGTGATAGTTCCTACTGCATATTTCATATCTTTCCTGAAATGTGCCCCTATCTCTTGTTTGCAGAGCTCACACAGGGTCTTCAGTCCCTAGAAGAGACCAGTTGGGTTACATGTTGGCTGCTTTACCTCTCAATAAGCATTTGGAGGGGTGAGGAAGAGGAGGGAAGGTGGAGGGAGGGAAGGGCTGCTGCTCTACCAGAAGGGTGGGAGAGAATCAGATTCCTGTGGGTACTTCTTTACACGCAGGCTTATTTCCTGATAAGGAGAACCACAAACACGTCCTTGAATTCCCTGTAAGGTGTTTTTCGACTGTTGTTTAGCTTAGGAGATTAATTTTCTCATATTATTTCGTGTGCCACTATGATTTCTTTTCTCCTGTACAAAATCCTCATCTTTTTGTATCCCTAGCAAATTCCAGCTCTATTGACTCAAATACTATCAGAGTACATAGCAGATTGTTCTAGAACTTTATGCAAGGCTGTTGTCTATGATACGGTGTACCCCACAGGAGGTCAGGACCCTGTAGCCTTTCTAAGGGATGTGACCATTTACAGGATCTCCGGAGCAATATCTTCCCTCTCTGCTTTTGCCAAGCACGCTGCTTCTGTTGGGGCTTCCAGAGGGAGCACTCGGCAGGGCGGTCTCCTGTTGACTAACCTCTCAAAACACCCAGGGTCACTTTCGGGTTTGTGAGTTGCTCATAGGAGCACCGTCCTCTGGGGTGTGTTGTGCCTGTGCATATTACCTACTTCTCCTCATGTCCCTCCACCTAAGAACGGGTTGGGAAGTTTGGGATTCTGGGGTTCGGGTGGAGTTTTGCAAGTCACGGTCAACCTGTTTACATCTCTGTGTGCAGCCACGGCAGAGCACAGTCGTGTTGGTCCTGATAAGATATAAACCTTCAGCTCTGAGTGCTCGTTTGCGTGCCTTCCCGCCAGGTTACTGCCTAAGAAAATGCGAATACCTTGTACTTTATGACAAATGCTGTAAATCAGAAATTGTGGTAATTATCTCGCGTGAAGTCCCAATAAAGAACAAAATACCGACCTGCTCATTAAATGCTTATGAATCACTACCTGGTAAAAAATGGCACCACCTGTCACGTTTCACGTACGGGCTGGGAAAATGGGGAGAACGTGCTGGCCGGAGGCAGCTAGCGGCTGCCTCGTACAGCGGTTATTACATGGCACCCTGAGATCCTGCCTGTGCCTTTCAGGCAGAGAAACGTGGCAGAAACTGCACAGCTGACACGGTGCTAGGAGAAGGAATCTCAAAGTGATAGTTTAAGTAACAAAAGCATGCTTTTTTATTTTTTCTACATGCAGAGAGCAGAAAATTTAGATATCTTTTGGAACGAATTTAATTAAATGCATGCAGAAATCTTATGTAGATACATAGGAGTGGCTCTTGCCTTTATTAATAGATTGTAAGGTGTAGGTAAGAATGAACCATCCAGGGGCTTTTTTAACCGTGTTTCTGGAACAAAGCAATTAATGAAACAGAAGCATTCAGGAACGCGAATGAGCTGTCACTCCAGCTGGGAACGTAGGCTTTGGCATGGGCATTTATAGCCTGCGTAAGTAATGCTTATGCAGAATTACCCAATTCTAGGGTTGAGTGCTAAATACTCCAAAGAGAAAGAAACATGGAACAGAGCATAAACCGAGTGCCTCATCTGCTAAGACATGTAGCAGAGTACTTGACAGTAAGCAGAGGAGTAGTCCCAGTAAGATCTGAATGAGCCAGCCTCTAAAAGTCTGCTCAAAACGTACCCTGTTCTCTTGCATGCCAGGAAATATCAGATTTTTTTTTTCCTCCATCAATTTCATTTGTGTTATTTTAATACTGCTTGGCAGTTCCATTGGTGGCACAATATAATTTAGGAAACTGAATCGATGTAGCAGAATGGGAGGGAAACTTCCAAACACTAACCTTACAAAACAAGAAATAGCAGGTATTTTATATAAGTTTTGTGAAAATGCTGTTGTGTAATAATCAATAATAACCAATTTGACTGCCTTTGGAAAATTACTCGTTTCCCCAGTTGGTCCTTATATGAGGCTTCTAAACCCATTTGACGAAGTTCATTCAGATCAGCCGAAACACAAACTGATACGTAAATGAAACACATTTTGAGGTTCTACCAGTTCTGTCTTTCATTGTGCGAATCTTGTCACTTTGACCGGGAGAGGTCATGTGTCAGCACAGTCATGTTTATTCGGATTAGCAGCAGTTCTTCTACCAACAAGAAATTCTAACCGCTTTTATGTTGTTGGCAGTTGTATTTGTAAGGGTGTGATGACTAAGCTTCACTCGTTTCTATTAATACAAAGTTGGCTGCCATCGATATCAATACTTGCTGTTGAATAAAGTGAGAAATACTTTCGATAACCACCTAAAAATGGGTAGAAACGTCTCAAAATCACGTTGCAGTATGGGTTTGGCTTTAACAGTTCTCAGTTGTACAGTGCCAAGGAAGCCTCATTTCTGTCAGGACACGAACAGCTTGTCTGTTCGTTATTTGCCAATTGCAGTGGAAATGATGCAGCACAAAAAAGTGCTGACTGAAGAGTCAGTTGTATTTTCTAGGTACTTTCTGGTTTTGAAATAACACTGTAGGTTATCACAAGGGGTGCAGTTGTTTGAATTCAACCTCTGCCAAGTTTTCACGCTGCTGATGCTGGTAAGAATAGAGAAATATACCTTAGAAGCTACTGCTTTAGTCATACCTTATTTTCAATATTAGCTAGAAAATGATGTTTAAATTGAGTGTCTCATTCATCTTATTTGTCATGACATTCTTTAAAGGACATTGTATCTTAACAGTTCTGTAAAGAATAATATCGTGCATTGTAGAGCAGCCATCCACTGCCGCAGACAGCTATGATTTACTAGAACGGGAAGAACCAGAAGGATGTGAGTTAACACGCACTGGAGCAAGGTGACACAACTCCACCGGTACTATAAATCAGTATACCCTGATGAACGACAATAAAGATGATGAGTCTCTCAATCAAGAACGACAGCATTTTCACCAGATGAGGCTCGTGATGGGGCTCTCTGACGAGCAAAGCACGATCCCACAGGCCATTAGTCATAATCGGAAAGCAAGCGCTTCCGCGGAGAGCTGAGCAGACTCACACCCCGGGAACTTCCCAGTGGTTCGCACAGCCCAGCCTCGAGGGGGTCTGGCCTGCTCCATGTCTGTCCTCGGGAGGGTCACTGTTATTAGCTGGGGTCTATGTGCCCATCTGCACTTCTACCCTGCGTTTAGGTAGGACATCCAGCTTATGCCTAAATAATTAGCTCTTCAGTGATTCTTCTGGGGAGGCAGAAGATGTGAAATGTTAACCGGAGAAAAAGGGGAGGGAGGCAGCTTCTCAAGTCAAACAGCTAGTGTTTTAAACATACTGCATCTGATATAAGAGTTCAAATGGCAGCTGTGAGCTGGTGAAAAAATAGCACAACTGCAAATATCGAACTGTGGGAGGAGTTTGGAAACATACCTAGGTATATCTAGGTATGCAAATGTACCTGGTTATCTAAAACTGAGGTCCACCTACACCCACAATATTAAGCCAAGCAATATGTTCCTTACTTCTCCTCCTGAACGTGGCTCAGTTTATTCCATCCTTCCCTCTTTCACCTGAGCATCCTCTCAGTGCCTCCAGTGGATGGGGGCACTGTCTTCAAAGCTGACAAGGCTTTCCATTTCTTTGCTCTGAGCGTTTTTTGATTGATTTTGGTAAAAATTACTAAAAAGTCACGGATAACAAAACTGCCGTCACCAGTTCTGATTAGTTCTTCTCATCTCCTTCTGTTCATTAGTTCTCCAGACATTAGCCTGTTTCTGACGACCAAACAGTTACTCTCCTGAACACGTCACAAAGATTTGATTTTAGTCTGTGTGCATTGTTTTACACTTGTAATTGAAAGGTTATAAAAATAGGCAGCAGACCATTAAAAATGTGAAAATTAGCTCAGATTAAACTGAGCTTCCTCAGATGCTGTCATGATTTCAAACAGCAAAATGCAACTTATTGCCAACTAAGCTAGCTAACCTCCAGGTCCAAAATGTACTTATTTCATTGGCTAGATGGCCACCATAGTTGAGCAAATATTATGGGAGATATATATATATAAATAAATAAATAAATGAAGCTTAATCTAAAGGAAAAAAATATATTTAGGTAGATCATACCCTGGAAAAGCCTTACAGTGAAAGTGTAAAATGTAAAAACTGAAGGAATGAAGTAGTTAACCAAAAACTCCCCTGGAAACAAATTAGAAGTGCTGAGACAAGTTGTATTGTTGCCTGTTCAACTTAAAGTCGTCCTGCTTCTAGAAATGTTAAAGTACAAAATATGTTTGCATTACCAGATAAAAGCAGCAACAAATTTCTAGGAAAATGGGTTCCAGGCAGGAAAGGTGCCTCCAGACTATCAGTGCCAAAGCAGACATACTAGAGATAGACTCCTCTCCCTACCCTACAGGTGGTGGAGGAGAAATAAGCTTATTCTGGGGAGCAAAGTTGTTGCTGTTGGTTAAGGGGGATGGGGGTGGGGAATAAGTAAAGAGTCTCAAAAGAGCATTGAGGAAAAATAAATCAACTGGTCAGTAAGAGATTGAAAAGGAGAATAATTATAAATCAAGTAGTTTATTGCTAGAGACTCTTCAGGGAAAAGTGCCCATCGAGGAATTTAGTTGATTGCTAATAAAGTAAGACAGTGATTATGTTGCTACCAATAAATTCCATGTTTTAACTAAAGTTTTCGTGTAGGCACTAAATTAGTATTTCTAGAGAAACAGCCATCTGACAGCAGGTTGGGGCAGTTCTAACAAAAACCGCAATGAAATGGTTTGATTCACAAAAGGAAATGAGAAACACAATTTCTAGCAGAAAGAACAGGTAACAGAAAAGTTCAGTCCCGAGACAGTTTATTAACAGCATTAAAATGAAACATTTCTGCTTCATCAAAATGGACTGGAGGTTCATACCACCGATGCATGGATAAACTGCACACAGAATTTCCAGAAGTAATTAGGCAGAAGGAAGGATGAAATTGGAGCTGACTTCACAGAGCGCACAGCCCAGCTTTAAAGAAAATTAGTAACAGGATCCAGGACGGAATCACCTGGAATAGCAACTGAAAAAACCAGCAATCCAGATCAGCTTGTCAGCTGTTCGGAGGGATTGGACAAAGTGGGCTGCAGATAGGGGCACGGCAAAGGGTGCCGGGGAGCCCAGGGGGGACACCTCTCTCCCTCCCTCCCTCCCTCCCCGGCCCCCAGGAGTTCCTGCAGCAGCGGAGGTGAGTCAGCAGATGCGTCCTGGGATTTTAGGTTCTACAGACCAACTCTGGGAACGAGGGGGGTAAGAAATCATGTCATGTTTTCCTCCCCCTGTACTCTGGACATGAAGGAAACAGTACAAAAGAGTTTTCCAAGGAAGCCCCAAAAGACCTGCACACACTGTCACAAGGTTTGTATCTATCACAAGGTACATATCTATCTTCTTCCCAGATCTTATTACTCTGCTAAGATAAAATAAAAAGTCTACTTTTAAGCTGAGACATCACATGTCTCATCACTATGCAGTCAGTGGAAAAGTAAAAGACCTCTATAGGAGGCAGAGTCTGGACAAACGCCTGCTCCCTGCTATTGACTCGGTTCCCAGAGTAGCGTCGGCCCCAGATAACAGGCAATCTGGATTGCTCATGCCTTTTCTGAACTGGAGCACTTTCTGTGTTGTCTGAGTTCTTTTCAGATGTCAGAGGAGATCTTCCTACAGCCTAAATTTTCAAAGGTGAAGTCTGGCTTGCTGTGATGTGTCAATTTTGATTTATTTCAAAACAAAGATATTTGGAAAGACCTATTTCCCAACCCCTGAGAATGAAGCCCTGAAAGACTACTGCATGCTGCTTACCCAAACACCACTTAGTTTTGATAACTTAAGTGAGCAATCTAAGCCCACTGTGGACTACTCCTATTCTTCGAACCTCTTCGTCCTTTAGCTGGCATTGACTCTTGTAACTAAAATGTTTTTTTTTAAATGTATTTAATAAATAATTAAATGGGGCTGGAAGTTTCTCTTTATTTATTTTAAAATAAAAGTTTTCAATAAAGCTCCAGTAAGGCTGAGACGAGCTGAAGATGATGTGTTTCATAAATCCTCTGCTTGCTTCAGACAGATATTAAGTAATTCTTACTCTTGAAATAGGAAAGTGCATCATCAGACAAAAAGCTCCAAATACTTAATGTCGTACTGAAATAGTAATTTTGTTTGTTCAGCTGTACATATCCTGATAGATCTGAGCTCACTGCCTGCCTATCTTACAAAGGCATTCTGCTTTAAGTTCCTTATCTTTTGTAAGCATGTGCTTTAATACTCCTGACTAGATAAAACAGAAAAGAAAAAATGAAAGGAGAAAAGAAAGAGGAAAGGGAAAAGGAGAATGGGAAGAGGAGAAAAGGAAGAGGAAAAGAGGAAAAAGAAAAGGAAAAGAGGAAAAAGAAAAGGAAAAGAGGA
>VWZZ01008422.1:53421-109183 GCA_013399095.1 Psophia crepitans | reverse complement strand
GAAGGGAAGGGAAGGGAAGGGAAGGAAGACCAAGAAGGAAAAGCTTTAGTTTTGATTGGTAGTGATTAGTGATGATAAGACAAATCAGAACAGTAGCAATGAGTTCCAGCCAAATTTAAAGGCAGAGTCTTCTTCCTTCCTAGGTGTTTGATCAGTTTGTATTTGAACATGACACCTTCCCCCTTCACAATTTACAATGACCAAAGGAAGGGTATTGACAGCATGGGAGAATCAAATTGCAGGACAAAATCATAAGCAAAATTGTCTGTGGTCATATACGCCTGTCTGAAGTATGCATCTGTGGGGAATCCAAATTTGAGCAGGCATTCATGTGGAGGACAGAGAACCCCCACCTTTAACCCAAGCACTCCTCCTCTGCCCAGTTCCTACAGCAGAAGCAGAAGGGAGTTTCTCCAAGAAAAGGGTGCTGCAACCACAACTCTGAGATACATTTTATTTCTGTGTCTCACCTTTGAAGCAGGTGAGATGTCCTCACACTGGAAGAACAGGGAGGAGTAAGTGAAAGGAGAGGAAAGGAGGAATGGGGCCTATCTGGCAGAGACACCCATGGCATTTTCATCCTAGACCAGTGTTTCTGCTAAATTTTTCTAAAGAAAAGAAAAGCAAGAGGAGTATTTCTAGAATTTTTGGGTGGTATATTTGACATTTCTTCTGTGTTTGTTTGCTTTTTTTTTTTTTAAACATGTAGTTCCCTGTAATGACCCTACAGAGCCACTTCATAAGGGTTGGTGTGGCTGCAGTTGCACATGTGGGAACAAACCTGCTTACAAGGAAAGACAAAAAAGAATGTTTTCTTCACCACTTCTGATGCCTTATGCCAGCACCTGGCTTGTTTGGCAGCTGCAACTGGACCTAGACCCAGCTCAAGGTGCTGGAGCAAGATGCCCAGGTTTTGTACACACCTCACAGCGTGAGGGTCCTCCCCGCTGCTGTGAGGACCCGTTCAGCTCATTGACAGGCAGCTCAACAGAAAGGCCCCAGCGTGCGTTTAAAAACTTCAAGCACCTAATTAAACTCCAATGAACTTTGAACAGTCAAGATTCAAGCTGAGGTGCTGGCCTCTCTGGCCTCGATCTAGGAAAACACTTCAGCCCACAAATAAAACTTCACCGCTGTGAATAGTCCCGTTGGCGAATCAATGGGAACTGCTCATGGCTTAAAGTCAGGTATGCGTTCAAGAGATTTGTTTGATGTGGCCACAGTGCCCCACGGTAAGTGCTGTGTTGAACCAGGGCCTAAATACAGTTTACCTTGCGGTGCCTTCTTGGCGTTGCCGATTACCTGCCAGGCAGCCCTGCTCACTTAGATGTGGACACTCGCATTTCAGAAGCCGTATTAAGCACTTTTAAATGCTACTTTCTCATGATAAAAATTCCGTGACGATTGCCTTTTGGACAGTAACAGAGTGGTAGATTTACATCAGAGCACCCTGGCAGTCCAACTGTCAACTAAAAGTCTCTTGGGTGGAAATTACAGGATTAGGAGAATATCACAGACATCTGAAAACACTGCACGTACAGTCAGACTCAGGAGATACACAGCTATCAAAAACTGCTAGTAAAAACGCTGTCCACTACCTTTGGTAAAATCCTGCTTATGTTTTCTTTCGTCTTCATGCCCCACCTTTAAATACAGTGTAACTAGAATTCTGTCTCTTGCCAGGTTTCAGCCAAGTGACAGATCATAAATCTCTTTTTAATTAATTAAAGGGGAATTCTGAAACAGCTAAAGTAGAAAAGCAAACTTACAAGCATGCTTTTTCTGCTCTTTTTCCTTCCAAAACATTCTAGGAACCCAAATTTTCCAAAAACGTGGTTGTTCAAATAAACTGTGGGGTGTGCAAGAGCCGCCACACTCATTGCTGGTACAACAATCCTAATATTCCAGCACAACCACGTTGGGTCGTTGAAACTCGAACTGTGGCTGGACCGCTGCCCGTGCATTAGGGCACTCTTCGAAGCCTAACACTGCCCGTGTTCAGATTACCTAACCTAAACACAGGGAGAAAAATAGGAAGGTAACGCTTGTGTTTTCTTTTATAAAAATGTAACTCATGAATACCAGGCTGCGTGAGACTTAAGGGATATTAAGATTTGCCAGCAAAAAAGAGGTAAGTTAGTCAGCTGTTCTGTACTGTGTTATTTAAAGTATATTTGATTCTTAGGCTTTGTACCATTAAGTAAATACTTTTTACATAAAATATCTGCAGTTAGTTAGTACTGTCTACTATTTTGAAAAAGTAGAGCCATATAGGCCTGGATTTCCAGGCACATAAATCCACCTGAACTCAACAGAAGCACTTTGGACAAATAAAGATACTACAATGTAATGTGGAAGTATTGTAAACTCTTTCAGCTTCTCGAGGATGCCGCAACTCATTGAAGTTGGATGCTCATGTTAGCTGTTGTCCGATGTGTTGTTAAACCTACCCTTTCTGCAGGTATCTCCAGTATCTTAAAAATATGGGATATCACTCTTTTGATAGTTTCAGATGTGATCAGATGGTGAGAAATTGCACAAGTACACTGCCCTATACCTAGATAATGGAAAGAGTTAGTAGCTAGAACACTTAAATAAACAAAACTCCACTTGGATGAACATAACTGTGTACCCCAAACATTTAGTGAGGTACATCTGTTTGCCTGGCAGTGACAGTGGTACATGTCACATCACCCACCAGAGGGAGCTCAGACAGTCAAACGTAAGGGTTTCTTACACAGACATAAACTAATAAGGGCTATTTAAAAGGTTATAAAAAGATTTAGGCACATTTTTAGCAGTTAGTGCATAGCTGGATGTAATTTATATTAGCTGGGAACTGCTGTGTGGGGCTTTTTCCTTGAAAGAATACTCCTCTTTGGAAATTCTTTCAAAAATCGTTCTTCGTGGTGCAGATAACTTCCAAAGGAGGTACTGCTTCCCATGTGAGTAGTGGGCTTTTTTTTCTGGTTAGACACACAACAGACGGTGAGCTCCATCATTTAGAAGGGTATTCATATGAGTATATTCGAATGTGTCTCTGCTTTCCATGGATATTAACACTTTTTTGTACTGTCATTTAATCAGGAAGCCTATATACTGATGTACCTGCAGAACACGAAAAAAAAAGGGTCTGACCACAAGACAGTCAAGGTGCTTAGCAGGTGATGTTTTTAAATGGTGCGTTTGCTTCTGACTCCTCTCAAAAACTCTTGAGTGGTTGACTTCAGCTATCCATGCACAGCAGAGGAATGTGGCAGGCAAAAGAGTCAAAGGAACAAGCTGGGGAGAGCACTGCGATGAAACGGCTGCGCGGAAAGTCTGTAGGCACGGGGCAGTCTGGGCTGTGCACTGAGACGTGGCACTCGCTTGTAGCAAAGTCACAAGATGGAGGTGGAAGTTTGTGATCTCCAAGATCACAGAACAGCACACTGCTGTCCCTTCGTGTAGGACATTAACTGAGGATCTAGTCAATAACAGCACCAAACCCTACTTGTGCAATGAAAGCGGCAAAAGCCCATTAGTGGGGATGCATTTACTTCAGTGCTAAAGTGCTCTGGCTTCAGCGTAGCTCCTCCTGTACCGAGCCTATTTGTCGAGGCTGTAATTTATTTATCGGTAATGCAAATACAGCAGTTGGCATGGTGTTGGGCTCGATGATCCTCATGGGTCCCTTCCAACTCAAGATATTCTATGATTAGCAGAACTGCTACTACTACATACTGATACTGGTTATTCCTCTTTCTATGGAAGAGCCATCTGCAATGCTGTGAGTGTCTTTGCCACAGTGTAGCTCTGTTGATACCAGACACATTAGACAAAATTAATTAATGAAATATTCCAGTATGAAATGTTTGTGTAGACTAGGCTTGGAAAAGCCCTGGGAAACATTCAAGCAAAAGCTTCTCGATGTTGAGCTAAGGACCACAGCCTACACATCCCACTGGTGCAAGCCAGAAGGAACAAGACAGCAAGCAGTTAAGGCACACAGCTCACTCACCAGTTCCTCTTCCTCGCTCCAACTACTTCTTTTCCATCACTTACAGTTCTCATATCACTTTACTCATTCTGAGCACCCAAGGAACAGTCTGGCATCTGACCTCACATTTGTTACATCAGCACACACATCCTCATTTCATTTCCCTAATTTCTGCATTAAAATTTAGTATAAAATTTGGACAAATAACTAAATCCGCAGGCCACCTGCTCTCCTGTTTTCCAGCACAGTTCGAAGAAAGCAAGCATGCCTCACAGTCAGCACCTGCTGCCGTATACCAGCACCGAATCGCAAAATGTCATACGATTGTAGCGTTTGGAAATCATCTCAAGCACATGGTGATCACCAGACCACGTCATGAGATTACCAGTCAACTGGATCTCAGCTCTGGAGTGATGCTGTGTCCTCAAGGAGGAGGTACAGATGCATGTGTTGTGGTCGGGGGGGAGGGCAATAAAGGAACTGAGGTTTAGGAGGGGGAACAGATGGTTGGCATGCAGAAAACCTGAGTGACTCATACACTAAATCTTGTGCTTTCTACAATTTAAACCACCGGACTGTGCAGTCTAGAAAGCCTGGGTCAAGGTTAGCAGTGATTTGTGAATGATTGTCATCTTTCATTCATAGGAGTATGAGTAATACATGACGTTCCTTGTAAGGAGCACTCCAGAACCTAGAGGTGACTGGCACAGTCCCAGGCAAGGTAGGTTTTTTCATTTTTGTAAAATACTTGACTTCTTTGAATTTAAAAATGTCAGCTGCACACTTCGGGTGTGCATCTGAAGGACCCCCTCAGTAACTCCAAGTTGAACACTGCAAAACCCAGGGACTCTGTGGATGAAAGGGTAAGATCGAGGCTGCTTGTCCCACTCCACCTTGGTTCCCTCCCTCCTGAACATGCGCTGCGGCAGGGTTGTGCAGTCACAGTGTCTGGTCTTGTCCCAGAGAAGCCCAGCAGGATGGACAACGGGGGCCAGCTTTTCGGTACTCATTCAGTAATAGCCCTCGGCCTTCATTGCTGCACACCTTCCAGGCCTGTCATGAAGACAGGAGTTTCATCATCGCGTTCTCCATGTATATACGTGCCAGCACACTCTGACAGGAGGGAGAAGACCCTCAGGGCTGTGGGTGTGCAGGTATGTCTGCAGTAGGTGCATGGGAGAGAAAAGTTAATGCCAGCACCCACGTTTTGTCAGCTCTCATAATCCTGCTGGCCAGGGCCAGCTCTCCTCCTCCTACGTACATCACTGCCTCAACCAAACCTCCTCTCCCTGCCACCCTCTTCTTCACTCACTGTGCATTTTGCACCCTCCACAAAGACGAGAGGCAAGGCTCCCCCAGACACCCGTCCCCCCTGCTCCTCTAGACACTTCCGTCTTGTGTGTTGAACGAGCAAAAAATTTATGCGTAGGGAAAACCGACAGCTGATTCCATGAGTAAGACTGCGACCAGCTCGCTTCTGCAAGGTGGCCTGTGACCGGAGTTCGAGCAGCAGAGGGACACGTGCCAGAGCTCCCCAGCCAGGCAGCCCGCCGGAGGGCTGAGAACATCTCTGCGTCCTACCCTTGGGTGTGCGCGTGCCCGCTGTGAACAACGTGTAGCGCTCACAGAGGCCCAGGTGGCAATAAAGCCTCTGGGGGGAGGTGACACATGTCCAAAGATCATTAGGTCAGAAAACCAAACAGAATAAAGATAATCCTGAAAAAAAAACCAAACCAAAAAAACCCGCAGGTCCTTATCTTCCAGACTTTTCGAGTGTAAAGTCACCCTGGCCTCTGGCTGTTTCAAGACCGTGTGAGTCATATCCTTGCTAACTGGAATGCTTAAACTGAGCTTGTTCAGCATTTGTTACGATGGAAGGAAGTTAGTTGGTAACAATAGGAAATGGAAAGCACAGGTCTTGTTTTTTTAAACCCATGTACTTCACTGTTTTCTTAAGTGGCCTGAAGCAAATGCATCTGTCGTCGTTGTGACGTGCTTACTTCTGCTAACCTGAATAACCTGGGTAACAGCAAGGAACACGCTCCATCTGTGTAACAGGCCGTCTGTACGTAGCAGTACACGTTTCGCAGCTCCTGTTGTCATCGGAGCCTTCTGCAGGCCTCTCCTTGGTGAGGTGCGAGTAGGAGCCTCCGGCCGCGCTGCTGTTTTGCTGAAGGCACGGCAGCCGTCGCAGGCTGGAGCCAGGAGGTGTGGGACTGAGCCTTTCACCGGCCGCTGAACTCAGAAGCTGAAATTGGCTTCTAAGTTCTTGGGTGAAATATGATGTAAAAATATCTTTGAAATAATTGTATAAAGCGCTTTTTTACAGTGCCACACTTACAGCGGACCTAGGTAGCAAAACAATTTAAGGTCTCGGCTTAAACAGCAGAGGGACACACATCATATTGTCTCTCCGGAAAACACGGCATAAATATGACAAACAAATATTTTCTTTAAAAACTTAATTTCAGCTATTGAGTCAGCAGAGCAACACAGTTCAAAGCAATATCTAGAGAAAAGTTCAGCGTGTCAAAATTGGAGATTTATTGAATATGGAAATGTTTATCATTATTGTGCTCCTGATGAAAAGTCAAGAGGTGAATGATAGATACAGCAGTTACCTCTCAGAAGGCTGTTCTAGCCATTTTTAATCTTTGGAACATGTGAATGGTTTTCTGGGTTATGTTGACTTTTCTGCATTTTAATTTCACTTGCCTGTGAATATTTTTGGAAAATTCCATTTATCTGCCCTCCTGTCTTTGAATCCTGTTTCACTGCTATTTTTTCTTTAAAATTATGTTTTCCTGAGATACTTTAATTTTTCTTCCTTGGTACTTCTGTTTCAGTTTGACTCATTTGGATTGTGATGCAGTTTCTCTGAGTCGCTATTCTCAGGCGCATGAGCATCCATGCTGGCAGGCAATATATTGATACAAACCATTTGTTTACTTTCACCATAAGTAGAAGTAGGAGGAAAAGTTGATTTCAAATAGCCACAGTCTGGATTAAATACAGATCTCTGGCTTCAATTAGTTTGGGATGTTTTAATACAATGTTCCGTATTTAGCCAGGCTGGTAGCTGGACCACACCATAGATTTGGTGTCTGTACACCTGTAAAAATGTTTCCTGAAGACTTCAATACTGGTCAGTCTCTATAGGTTAGAAAAACCACATTCTCTGGCTGCTCTCAGATCGCTGTGTGTCACAAACGATGTCTAGCTTCCCTTCTTTACATGACCTTGGTTCTGGCTCAGGTTTTTCTCAGAATATGATCTGATATTACTCTGACATCAAAAACATAATGGCGGCACTTAAATAGAAAATTTCAAGGTAAACAAAGTTATCTGAAAGTAAAGTTCTGCTGTCTGATCCGCCTGCATCCAAAGCCAGTCTGTTAATGAAATAATTTTATGTGCTTTGTACAGTTCTCAATGAATTCACAGAAATCACAAGATTGGCTGATGTTGTCAAAGCTAGATGGAAAAATCTCTGACTAAAACGACAAAATAATTTTGAAAAACACATAAATACAGACCAAAATAGTACACCCTAGTGTAGATTCTGCAGCGTCCTCTCCTCAAAGCAAAGCCCTGACGTCTGTACAGGCTGTTTCCCATCAGTGCAAAACTCAGACAAGGCTTTTCCAGCATCCCCAGGCTTGACATCCCAAGTGGTTTTTATTCACTATGTGTTGGGTTTTTTCTTCAACTTTCACGAAATACAGTGAAAACTGGACCGTCCGGTAACAAGGAAAGAGGAATAAATACAGTGTTATACTGCCCGCGGAGCATCCCAGCAGAAAGCACGTGCTTCAGAGCAGTGATTTCCCCTTGTGCCTCTGCAGCGGCCAGGGTAAGGTAGGGAGCAGTGGAGACAAGGCTGTCCTCTCCCGCTGCTGCCTCATACTCTCCTACTGACATGTTGGGTGCTTGCAGTAACGCGGAGCCTGTTTTCACGCCCGTGCTGCAGGAAATACTGTAGGTAGTTAGCACAGAGAAATAAAGGACAGCTTGTATGGGGTTTTGTCCCCTTTGCTGCTGGAATTGCTGGGAAACATTTTGGTGCCAAAAGATTTTCCCAGGAATTGTTCTGGTTAACATAAAATCCCATTTTTATAACAAATCAGTGATACTAATCAAAACTGAAGTTCTAACAGAGATCTTAAGTTCATAGTTTTCAATTACTAAGACACATTTCAGTACTAATGACACATCAAGTAGAATTCCAGCCTCATGAAGATGTAACAAGCTGCATCTGTCAAGCCGAGTTAAAAATACAGGGTGATTTAAGAATGATTGGAACTTAAAATGACTTTTCTATATCCTCTTTTAATGAAAAAAATACTGTATGAATAGAAATGGAAGTATAACAAAGAATTTTCAGTGGATCTAGGAAAATATGGGGATAAATAGAACAAGTAAAACTAACATTTTACTTCCAGGTTATTTGTGTATGATGGAACTCCTGTCCCAACTTACAGCCACGTATGTTTCAATACAGACTGAAAAATAAGAACAAAATATCCTCACAGTACTTTTACTGACATATTCTCAGCTGAAAGTATGATGGTAGTATTTGTATATTAATATTTCATTTCTAACGTGCCAAAAAAGTACAATAAAAGGACTCTCAAGCTATCTATATGCTTGGGGAAGGAAAGTTTGATCTCATCTGTTTCCTCTGAATTTCATAACTTGCAAATTATTACTGGCAGTACGCTCATTTGACAAAAAATAATTATGTTACTGCAATTTTTAATGCGCTGTTTCCCAGGTTTTATACAGCAACGTAAAGTTGACATGGGATAACAAAGTATAGTTTTTACCCATGAGGAGATCTGTTTTAAGATAACTTCCAAACACTTTAGGCATGAGGAAAATAATTTAAAAAATCTTTACCAAACTAAAATTAACATACATGTATTCCATATATTAACATTGCCCCTGCTGTATGCCTTAGTATGGTCCAAATTCCCAACAGAGAGACTATTTATATCATTTTCTAGTGTGTCCATATCTTCTTAAATTGGAATAAATATGTTTAGAAAAGAAACCTGATCTACTACAACATATAATGGGGATAGATTAACTTCAATTATGTTACTTGAAATAAAATATCCATTATATAATGGATGAAATATCCATTATATTAAGCTACTGGCTGGCAAGCATTAAATCAAATATAGACTTCTACATACTCTGAATCTGTAGTAAAGTATTATAACATATTAAACAGACCTTTATTTTAAAATATCTTTCCAGCACAGGCCCAATCCTGTATTAACTGCCACACATAAGCTAGTTGAGAGTTATGAGGATCCCTGTCTTTTTTGGTACTGTATTCTGAGCTTTTCCAGTTGCTCCACACACTGCGTCTGGGCCAGCTTCAGCGTTCGGTTCTCCTCTGTCAGTTCTGCGTACTCCTTAGCCAGCTGAGCAGCATCCATGCTTTCTTTTTCCACTTGTTCCAGCCTGGCAATCAGCTCCTTTCTGACGATTATGAAAAAAACCCAGAGATTAAAAATGGCAGTATGCAAAAATTTGTCATCGTGTGTTAGATTAAAGCTGGACTGCAGGCTGTTAGCATGGTATTACTTGAGCTCTTGTGAAACACAGATCTAGAAAATTAATTTGTTGGAGTCCTCCTTTTCCCTAAAGAGATGAGGCTGCCCAAATCTCTGATAGGTTTGCTGTTCAGACACCAAACCTGCAGAATGCTGAGGACCTTCTAGTGTCTGTAACTTCAGTAGGAGCTGCACATGCAGTTCACGGGGAGAATCAAGTTCCTGGAGACCGCGTGCTAATATTTTGCCTGAAGAATAACAATGTATTTTTCTCTCAATAGCAAACATAGTTGAAAGAGAGCAATTTTTTTTTTCTTCAGTTGTTTAGCTTTATCAGTAAATTCTGTGAAGTATGGCTGGTTTCCTTTTCTCTGCTACAAAGAAAAATTATTCTAGTCAATACTAGGCGTGTGAATTTGAACTACATATACTGTATCTGTAATGTGTTTATGTGCAGACACCTTAGCCCTTAGAGCTGCAAATCTGACCCCTCCTGGTCTTTTTAAGAGCAGACACAGGAGGATTCAAGCTGTTGCTTCTTTCTGGATGGAGTCACACGGTGCCCTGTATTCCCAGAGCTGGCCAGGAGCTGGAGTCTCCTGTACAGTATCAACTGAAATTACCTCAGCACAAGTTAAGATAAAAGAGGTCTTAAAACAAAACACACTGAAGGCATGACTAACTCACAAGGTATCTAACTGCTCTCCACTTAGTTACCCAGCAGGCTAAGCCCGGCCTCTGCTTTTGTTTCCCCTTTCAGTCAGATCATCTATTTACCCCCGCTAGAGGAAGTCTCCTCTAAAAGGTTCTTAGTTCTTTTGATCATTTTATCTCTGAGATTAGTTAATCTTTAACTGGTCATAGCCCTGTGACTTTATTTCTCAGTCATGTCAAAGCAATGCTTGTAGATCATCAGTGGGAAGACGTAATGCCTTCCAAGTGGACAGATCTTGCTGCAGTCTTCAAAAGAGCCCCTTTGTCAAGCTAGACCAGTGCTTTCAGGCAGGAAATTCCTACAGATCAGTAATTCTCTCACCACAGGTCAGAGTATTCATGAAAGAATAACATTTCAGTATTTGCTGATCGCTTACATTACTTCTAGCTGCAAAACTACCACTTACAGCGGCAAAACTGTAAGCACCTGGGGTTTGAAAAACACTTCTGTCTGGCCTTCTCTTAGGATCAGTTTGATCTTCCTCTGTCTTTAAGACAGCTTTCAGTGATAGCACAGTTTGCCCGTGGTTTAGCTGGTTACTGTCACAGTTACTGCAGTTCAAGGAGTCACAAGTTAGGAAAGACTCCTGGCACACTCAGCTCTCCCAGCCGTGTTTCCCGCAAAAAAAAAAAAAAAAAAAGGGAAGAGTTAGTAGCAACAGCAGTTAGCAGGTACAGCAATTTTAAATCACCCAAAAGCTGCAGCACATGGAAACCCCCCTGTATGTAAATATGTTGGCTTTGCTTTATACCACGGCGGTAATGCGTAGCAGGTATGGTGCAGCAAAGGTTAAGGTCTTTCAATCAGATCTTCAAGAGAAAATATCAAGAGCGTATTTTTGTTCAGCAGAATTCTAGTAACATTTGGCACAATACAGTTGTAAAAATTTTAAAAGCAGCAAGCCATTAACAGATCCGTATCTCTTTGCTTGGGCCGTGCTGGATCAACCAATTTTCAAACTGGCCAAGACGAACTGATCTCGCCAGACAGTTTGAAATTCCAGCTCCTCTTCATGGGACTATAGACCACAAAGGAGTAACTGCGTGTATGCGCTAGAGAACGAGAAATGCATTTAGGGAAAATGAGATTTTACAAGTCCAGCAGATTTAATCACTTCAGTCTCTTAGGGTTTCCTCCAGAAGACTTTTGTCTCTTGGGATCAAAAGAGAGCTTCAGAGACAATATTTCTTTGTGATTATTCTACTGGTGCAACACTGGTCTGAAGGATTAAATTAAGCTTGTTCAAATTATAGACTGTTGACTCAGAAGTGTTACAGATAAATTAATTCAGAATCATTCTTCCTTACTTTCCTTACACTTACGAGGTTCTTAAAGGGAGATGCAGTGAACACACTAATAAGTAACCAGCATCTTAAAAGCAGGTAAACCTTTTCCATGGGGACCTCTAGTACGTGTAACAGAAAGGTACAAACTACTCTATTTGGACTGGAGCCAGGAGTGGCACAGACAGTCTGTGTGCAAACTCAGACGGCTCTATTAATGAATGTCAGCTCTGATTTGATAAGAGGAGGCTACACACAGGCACAGCTTTTGTGCTCCTCTCCGGTGATACTCAAGCAGCACAGATAACTTTTCTGTTTCCCTGGGATGTAGCTTTGCTATAAAGCAAAATACAAATGCATTAAGATCCAAATATACTCGTTGCTGTAGTCTACGCTCTAGGACCTCCCTCGCAGAAAGCAGTTTCCTTGCACTGAGGTAATAACATTGCCCACTTCTGAGTCAGCAGAACCTACTTATTCCCTTCCCATCAGGATCAACACCTGTTTACAGGGCAGGGTGGTGTTTCAGGCAAATACTGCCAGCCTGCCAGAGAGATCTAAAATTAGACTACCAGGGAATTGCTAAATGTTATGAATGGTGTGGTTTACGAAGCTCACAAAAGGATGAGGACAGTAACTAACATTTGCTTCTGATCTAATCCACGATTTGAACTTAGCTTCCAGAGGTTAAAGAACACCATACTAAGCTCTTGCACCATGTAGCCTTTGTTATAGATGCTTAATAAATAGATCTAGCACTGTGTAATCTGTGTTTTCTGTTAATGCTTACCCTGAGTTTAAATATTAACAGCATTGATAAGGTGTTTTCTAAAATGGTGCTGAGGTACTTGAAGTTTTGAGACAATCTATAATGTACACTTTAAGTGTTCTTTTTTGGGGAGGGGTTGGGGTAGGAAGGGAAGACAAGTGTGATTTGCATCATAAATCAACAAACCACAAGCCACACCAGAGCGGGAGAAAAACCCAGCATGGCCTTGGGGAAATGATTTCTCTTGTCCTGGCCTTAATGATTGACCATGCAGAGAACAGAGTTCCTTTAAAGTAATATTCACAATGAATGAATACCAAAAAGTGATGAAGCAGTTAAATCCCTCTGGAGATAAGTGTATTTGGAGATGGACTGGACTGAAGGAAAACAGCTTCCAGAGTGCAAAGAGGCAGATTTGTCTTTCCCCTATTGAGAACAACATATTCGGGATCATGCACCTGTGGTACTACACATTTCTTCCCAGCTAACATGTGTCTGTATGTTTTGGTGGCTGTAAGGTCATTTACTCTTCCCATATTTGACATGGCTTTCACATCAGGAAGAATCATGAGACCTTGTAAGGTAACTGCTGTCTGAGGAGACTGCCCTTGGGTGTTCAAAGTCTACTAATTAATTTTTAAAATAACAAGACAGCCTGTTCAAATATAAATGAAAATATTTCTCAGATGCCAGCACATGAAAGGTCCATAAGTATTCATCACTGCAATAGGGCAAGTTGAGGTTTCTCTTTGTATTAAAAAACCTGTAATTTTCATTATTTGGCAAGAAACATGTATTTTGGATACATGTGAGATGGTGAAAAATCAGGTCTAGAATGGAAAAGTTATTAAGATAAAATGTTGCCTTCATGGTTTACACCAGTCTTTTTCTGCAGTACCTGAAAGTCTGAAGACTACTTGTCTCAACAGTGCTGGGAAAGACACTCCAAAAATAGTGTACCTGGAGAAACCGCCTGGACTTGAGACCTTAGCAATAGTTCTATAGTCATGAGAGCATGCTATAGCATATGGAAGGATCCCACAAAAATAAGCAGACATCTCCACTGCATGTCTACTCTAATATGTGCAAAAGAAGGAAAAGAAATCATATCCATGGCAAAGAAAAGGAGTGATCCGAAACCAGGTGGTGGTCAAATGACATTTTCCGGAGAGTTATATTAGAATTGTCTGGGGGAGGAAAAGGAGAAAACCAGCCAGTGCTAAGAATATAAGATATAGCTAGCAACCATGGCAACTCTAATATTTAACTACATAATCCAGGGTCATTATCTAGTAATAGCAATATAACAAGTGCTCAAAATAACCAGCCATCCCATCCCTTTACCCAAACTTAGATACCCAAAAACATCTGTTATGGAAATACACGTGTGTTTCTGGAACATAAATTAAATTACATTCTGTGACCTAAATGTGGTGTGTTCTCACTTCCACACCCTTTTCTTTCTTTTCGATCATGTCTCCCATTCCAGAGTGATTTTGTCCCTTGTGCTACATATTGCTGGCATAAATGGGAAGAGTCTGAGTGAAGACAGCAAGCAAAGCTATGATGATTTATATTAACAAAAAACTCTGCCCAATGTTCTTTTAAATTCTATTTCTTGCTTCCCTTTGTTCGTCTTTTTCCTGAGTGGCTTCTTTTCCCCTTCTTATTTACTTTGTCCTTTCATTTTCCCTTTTTTTGAACCTGCAGCCTCCCTTTCTCATTTCCCATTGTCCTCTGAAATAGCTGTTGTCTTCTCTCCCACTCCCAGCCTAGTACACGCTCTTGCCATCTACATTGCATACAAGAGAAAGGGGCAAATAAGCTCTGTTCTTTCCCTGACGAAAGCAACCCTTGTCATTTCACACCACTGCCTTCCTATACTTCGGTGATACTTGATTCTCATACAACACTGAGAGACAAGTCAGGTTAAGCAGAATTAAAAGCCTTCGAAAAGTTGCAAAAGAGCAAATGTTTTTTACTATTTTAAAACACCGTTATTCAGCTTTCTATTTCTTAAAGATGCCTCCTTTAGAAATATACCTGCATGTATCATTTCATATATAAAAGGTTACACTGAACTTTGAAGGTTGGAACAAAAACTCTGTAAAGTAGAATGAATACTGTTCCATTTCTTTGCGTTACTAAAAAGCTCCAATACCTGGAGCCAATGCCAGGTTAACTTAACATTATTTTTTCCTCCTAGCCAAGAAATCGAAAAGAATTGCTCAATCCATTTTCTGCTTTTTTCCTGACACACATTTTCTTGGGTGTTGTGTGTGCGCAGTACTGCCAGGTGGGACTTGACATTTTAATTCCACAGGTGAGTCAGGGCACTGGCAAGGGCACCATCCATCCAACAGCACTTTTGGTTGCCTTTGGTAGAAATGTATGCTGAAGAACACTGCACAAATTATTTGTTCCTGTTGCAAGGGATAAAACTCTATCTTTGTCCATTTTACCAAAATAAAATTTGAAAGAAATAGACAATAGGTAGCAGGTGTAATAGGGAATTGCGAATCTGTATGTCCATACATTCAAATTTAAATGCAGCAGATGATAAAGACACCTGCAACAACCTGCAAATTTCAGAAAGCTGCAAACAACTCTGTCTTTTCAATTTGATTGTAACTGCTTTTGAGGCTAAAAGCTGTGCATCTCATCAGGCGTTTCAGAAAAGTCAAAGCATCCTTCCCTTCTGAGAATGGAATGTTCAATACGCATGCCAGCCCAGGCACTGTAATCCACTCTTCTCCTCCTCAAACTTCCTTTAACTCTCTGTAACTGTTGAGAACTGGTTTAGGTATAAATCAGCCATCACTAGACCAAAACTCTCTTTTATCTTGAGTAAAGTACCTTACCAAGGAGTATCTTGCTTACTCCAGCACCTCCACACCTACCCTCCTTTTCTATCTAGATTTATATAAACGTGAAGGTTACTGTGTTCAGGTTAGGTATGCTTACATATGTGTAAAGGTGTATGTGTGCTAATAACTTTTTAATCCACTTTCCAATTTCAGGTCCCAATTAGTTTCTGGAAGGTTTTACAAAAACAGACTGCTACAGAAAGGAAAGACACCCCAGAGGGGAAAGGCAGTATCATGAGACCTCCTCCAAAGTTCTACAAAATGGAGAATGTACCTGGAGGGAGGGGTCATAAATAGTTCCCATCTAAAAGAAAAAAACTTCAGCTGGCACTTGCAGCTTTGTAACTTTCAAAATTAAGTAACCACAGTGCACCAACTTGTAGGAAATTAAGCATATTCAATCGTCGTGCTTGTAGGGTCACTTCTTCAGATTAAGGGATTTGGAAGGTGGTGAAACTTGTCATGTTTAGGCATGTCACAGCTATACAGCTATGTGAATATCTAGGCCACAAATGTTATTAGCAGGCACATAAGAATCACAATAATACAGAATCATAGAATCATTAAGGTTGGAAGAGACCTCAAGGATCATCCAGTCCAACCGTCCCCCCACCACCTATTACCCACTAAACCATGTCCCTAAGTACCACATCCAACCTTTCCTTAAACACCCGCAGGGACGGTGACTCCACCACCTCCCTGGGCAACCTGTTCCAATGCCCGACCACCCTTTCCGAGAAGAAATTTCTCCTCATCTCCAACCTGAACCTCCCCTGGCGCAACTTGCAGCCGTTCCCCCTTGTCCTGTCACTAGTTATCTGTGAGAAGAGGCCGACCCCCAGCTCACCACAGCTTCCTTTCAGGTAGTTGTAGAGGGCAATGAGGTCTTCCCTGAGCCTCCTCTTCTCCAGACTAAACAGTCCCAGTTCCCTCAGCCGCTCCTCATATAATTCTATTTGCTGCCTTATTCAGCTACTTTTGTTTTAACATATGTTTACTGGGGCAGGAAATCTTCTATCCCCAGAAGAGGTTCAGCAAAGATAGCAGTGGTGGAAGCTTCCTCACATTGTTCTACTGTTGACATCCACTGGTGGCATGAAGGAAAATGCCAGCCTGATGCCCCTTAATTCATCCCAGATAACCACTGCTGGGAGGCTGACTTCTGGCCACAGAGGTTGAGCAGGATAGTTTTTGGCTCAGGTAAACAATTTTGTGCGTGTATCTGCCATTCCCAAGGAGCAAGATATTTCTAATTCAGCTAGTACCACAGACTCCACAGCTAAACGAAAATGCATTCAAACAGCTTTTTTTTTTTTTCATTCTAGTAAATACACAAAGATGTATGTGAGTCTAGTTTTCAAGGGCTTCAAGCTTACTTCATAAATATGCATACCTGATTCAGGGATGTGTCAGTAATAATAATGTATTTATATTGTTAGACTCTGAAAAAAACAAATGATCTAAGGCTACCTTTTGAGTTTATATGTCTAAAGGTAAGCACTTAAACAACCATTTAATATTTTATATTCAGTTTGGATTTTTAGAGAAGACAGATACACATGGTTTTCACTGAATTCACTTGGTTGCTAAATACACATGTAAGCAGCTTCTATTAGACAATCAAATTTGACAAATCATTGCAAAATTCTTTGATTTAATTATCTTCTCTACATCTTTTTTAAAACAGCAATTGCTGTTTTAAATGTAATTAATGATGCATCAAATGCAAACACTGGGACAATCTAGTGTTAATCTCTTCTGATTATTTTTTTCTCCTTTTTTAATTTTTGTGCCAATTTGTCTGCAACTGAGTGCCACACAGATCCTACAGTGGAAGGGGATTTGTAGTGGGAAACCTCAATTAGTTCCAACACTTTAGGCAGAAAACTGACCATACTGTGCCTGTAGCTGTCAACTTCGATAAAGACAAGTCTCACTTTCTTACGCTGTATAGTCTGGATTCAGGGAGATCTTTGCCTACCTTACTGGTCAGACTACAGAATTTCACCAGTTCCCCTCCCATCAGCTTGCTTCTGCAGCTGAAGACTCCCATGGATGCACACTTGACTGAACTGCATGGTCATCTGTGCGAAGACTGCTATGAAGCAGATGCAGTGGTCCACCTTGTACTCAAAGCCCACTCTGCAACAGAGGGCTCTTTCATCCTCTGCTGCTCTTACAAATGTTTCTGTTCAAGCAGCATTTGAAAGAATGATACTGTGGTCTCCATTTGCACAAGTCTCCCAGAACAACACTGAAGGAAGTGTTCCCTGAGGATGGCTACACTACTTGAAGTCACTTTTATGTGAATGTAAAAATAAAAAAAACATTTGAAAGAGAAAGTGTAATTAGCAGTAATTCTTATGCCTTGGAGTTGATGGTTAAAAACTTTCACTGCTCACCCTCTTCCCTCTCTGTGAATTTCTTTTCCAGGTTTCTGGTGGAAAGGGACGGAGAGTCACAGAGTGCACTTCGCCATTTAACAGTCATGCAAAGATGCCAGGCGAATCAGCATAGGCCATAGACAAGAAAAAAAGTCTCCAGCTTACACACTTTGGATATGAACACCTAAAATGTTGATGCACATGAGACAATGCACCTCACAGAGAAATGTTAACTAATATTGCCAAGTACTCTACACCAAACTGAGGATCCATCATGCTCTTCATTAAAACATGTGATGTTAAATTGGAAAAAAAAAACCACAATCCCTAAACCTGAAAAGAGGACTTGCACCAGCTGAACTAGATTATTATGTGACCTGGAAGCTGTCAATGAAGGTTTTAAGGGTCATCTGTACAGCTGAGGGCCCAGAGCTATCTATGATGACAACTCTGTTTGCTTGGTGGTCCCACATGATCCTACGGGCCAGTGGGCTAACTGTTGTGCTGTACTGTGACCGTCAGGTAGAGATATATAAGGTCAGAAAATATCATGTGGAAGCCTTATGTTTAAAACAGAACTTTACAGAGACAATACAACAGTAAATACTTTGGGAAAGTTACTCACTTTCTTTCTTCCAGCAGTGCAATTTCTTTCTTGACCTCATGGTATTCTTCTGCTATTTTGCAGTGCTGTTTGTACACCTGCATGGATTCCTTAGAGTCATGACAAGGAGGCAGCGGCTTTAAGAAAAGAAGAAGAAAAAAAATATTTATACTGCTTCTGAATGAAATATTAGGGAAAAAACATGTATTTTGAAAGATACAGAATTTATCTTAATTCCTGTGAGAATACTTCAATAATTTTTTTTCACTCCAACTGCAGGAAAGAGCCAAATAAACATTCCTAGTGATGGCCTTTCACAGAAGGAAAAAAACCACTTCTCTGCATAAAAATATGTATCAACATTCAAACCTTGTAAGGTTTTTCAGAACTTTCCTTGTCAACTTTGCAAAGTATCCATAAAGATTGTTCAAAGAAAGACTTCTCCTTTACCCTCCTCTTTTTCAGCTACAGTGATACAAGCATGCTAAAGCTGATGCATTGATCAGGCTCATAAAACACATTAGAGTGTTTTCACTGCAGAAACTGCACCACTGAGCAGAAGGGTAACTTTAGTGCAAACAAGCTCTTATTTTCCAATTCTGCAAGATTTGGCTATTGACTAAACAGTCTGTTTTTTCATAGATGCAATGCTTCTTCCACGTTATTGCTAAATGGGACAGGGCTGTGAATTGGGACACCGGGGCTGATTCTGCTGGACTCAACAGGAGTTTCCCTGCTGACTCCAGTACAGCCAAGATTTCACTAATGGTTCTATCCCAGCAATGCGTGAAGCTTTAAGTAGTTTACTCAAGATCATACTTATGATCATACATATGAGAGGTGCAGGTGAGATTGGGAGTAGAATGATGACAGCAGTTAGAAAAAAAATCAGATATAAAAAGACACAGTGAAGGCAAAAGCACGGTACCTCTTAACCTAAATACTGACATTACTGCAGTAAGATTTTAAATTCTTTTTTTTCAGTGCATACTGGAGAAAAGAAATACACCAAATATAATCACTCTGTCCTGGGGCTCCTCACATGAATTTCAACCAAGATCTGAAAATACAGTTTGGTTAAATGCCAGTGATTTTTGTTCCTTAAAGAGAATGCAACTTAATTCAGGCTTCAGGCTTGACTGTCATATTTTGGCTATAATACTTTCAGGAAGTGTAGTATTTTTAAGTTATTAGCCATGAATCAATTGACTGTAAATGAACTCCAAATAGCATGCTTGAGCCACCTGTTTGAAGCAAAAGGAAGCACTTAAAATAGTTCCTTTACTGGCCAGCTAAAGAACATCCAATTGCATTTCATAATATAAGTAGATTACTTTTTATTTCTTGTCCTACTTTGACTCTTCTCTGTAGTATAAAATTCCTTCGGTGGCCTTGTTAGGAAAAAGAAAAACACGAGTCTTCAGACTTTTCTTATTTATGATATTGTAAAGCTGGAAATTTAAGCTTTACTAAACATATTCAGAGACAAAGATTAAAAATATTTTTATCCAGGAGGCAGAGTGAGTTGGCTTCAGATGTACCCGGACGCAGAGATGTAACTAATGTATGGACCTTGCAAGGACTGGTAGATGGTACATGGTTCCTCACTGCAATTTTAAAACAGACACTCGTTTTCCACGTTGAAAATGTAAAAATGCTGTGGTGGAATTGTTTCACAGCACATTGTGTTATTCTCTCTGAGCCCGGAGAATTTGGGACCTTAGAGAAAGGGCAGTCAATTACTTGATGAATCTAGTTCCTAGGAAAGGGCCTTTAATTGCATTTCTATGTGGATGAGCAATAGCACCATTCATATAGCCACCCAAATAATAGGCATAAATTTAACAAGACAGAATTTAGAAGTCTCAGTGCTCTAATCCAAGAATGCAAGGGTGAGCCAAAGTAGCATCTCTGGTATCTACCAGAGATCAGCAAATAACAGATGTGTCACAATAAAACAATTTTGAACAGTACTCGGGGGAAAGTCCCCAAACAGTGATACTTCAAAAGAAAAAAGTTCTTGCTTTTGCTTCCAACTTAGTTTCCACAAATCTAGCTCGTTAAACCAGTTTAAAAACTAAAGTAGCATTCAGTTTCTATATTCCAGCTTCCCACTCAAAAGATATATATAGAGAGCTAAAAATTATCTAGTCATGCTGAGACTTAGTATCTAATTCCCACTTAGAACCAGTTGCTGACTTTCAAACCCCTTCCTATCAATGTTTCCTCTTCAGTGTCATTTTTTCTGACATTGATATTTTATCACTCAAACTGACAACAAAAATACTATCACTTTACTAATATTCTGTTCTTACAATTCTTGTCAATCTCGTCTGATGCTATTAAGCAAGATTTTTTTAAAATTTTGAGTGTATTTTTTCCTCAAAATGTAAATTTGGTTATGTTTTTATATGACTAGATGACTGGACAATTTGGTTTGGTCTTTTGTAAGTTTGAAATTTCTAAGAAAGGTTTTGGACATAGTACCTACAGTGTCCGTAAGTAATTGCTGGCCAGTAGGACATGAAACAGGCTTATGCATTCTTAGAAACACCTCTACTGCAATCACAAAAAAAAAAAAAAGGAGAGATGTAAAAATGCAAGCCAACACAAAACCACAAAGAAATTATTTTACCCATGTCTAATAGCCTGCTTTTTCACATAAACAAGAATGCTAGGAATTAATGATACACCTGCTCCCACTAAGAGAAGCATTTTCAGAAGATGGCAGGGCAAACTCCTGAAAAAACAAATGCAGAAACAGAGGCAAAACTTCCTTGTCCTAAAGGGGTAACTCCAACTATCCAGCAGACATTTACAGTATTAATATACTTCCACAGCGACGAATACAATAACAGAATAGTAACAGTTACTGCATTAGCCCATGCTCATCTGAACGGGAACGGGAGGCAACTGCACAATCCGCGAGTCCAGTCCCCTGTTATTAGAAGCAAATCCTGCAAGTCACAGGCTTGCCCAGTTCTGCCTTAGAAAAACTGAACTCCCCTTCCTCAGCTGTAATTTTCAGTTCGATTTCTGTAAAGACAGGTTTGCGTAGTCTTTTATTGTACCAGCACTATCTTTCCTTCAAATGGTGGCTCTTTGTCCTACCTGTTTTATCCCTGAGATGTACATACAGAGAGAAGACTCTCATATACTTTCCAAGACCTATGTCTTGGTAAAGCTCCATTCCTCTAATCCATCCTAGATGAAATTTCCATTTTCCCTACCTTATCCAAGCAGTCTTTCTCTGCTCCCCATTCCACCTGGAATGACACCTTTGAATGCCTGTGGCCAGGCCATGGGAAGTGTTGCAGACGCTACCCTGGTGGCATTCCCGTGGCAGAGAAAAAGAACAGGAATTCCCAGTAGAGAGCACTTCTCATCCGTGACGTTGTGTGCTACGTTTTGGTAAGAGTTTGGTAGATTACCCAGGTGACTAATTACAACCAGCCTTAATAAAACTCAGTTTGCAGTATACGCTTTTTCACTCGGAAGCCAACAGCCATACTTTAATTTCTCCTTAGGACAGCCCAAGCTTGCTACTTCATGAAGTATCTTGCCTGTCCATAAATTAGTATATATAAAAGCATACCTGCTACATAAGCAAAAAACACTCCTGCCAAAGAAAGTTATATTTAATGGCAACAGTTGCTGCTTTTAATCCTCCTTATTTCAGGCTTCAGTGTCATCCACCCTCATTTTCCTGTGCTGGCAAAATATGCGCACACAGCATCTCTGATTTTGTTCACAAAGCCAGTGCAAAAGCTACAGCTTTCAGTCATACTAGTGGTCTATCCTACTACGCCTGATTTTCAACAAGGTCTGGTTTTGCCTTGTATTTTGTTGAATAACTCACTGTGACATTGATAAACTTTCTACAGAATCCAGTGAGCAGACACTAAGAGATCCTGTTACAGGCTATCCTGTCACTGCACGTGTGTAGGCAACCCTTTACAAGACGTATGCACTGTTTATTTAGACTTTTGTTTGGAATACAGATACAAAAGATGTTGGAAGATGACAGGCAAAGGTAGTTCAGGAAGAAATAGAAAGATCCTGAGCAGTTCTGCCTATTTTTTAAGACAGGTTGAAGGAGCTGTTCTAATTAAAATCTTTGGGGGACACAAAATGACACTTTTCAGTAATTTTTTTGCTTCGCTCACGTGACAAATATGTTTTGCCTTGCCATAGGATTATCAGCGTTCTGTGTCCACAAAAGTTGTTTAGTTCATAGTGTCACCCAAGTGTTCAAAGAGTTTAAAACAGTTTATTTTTTAATTCACCTTTGTTTGGTTGCATTTACTTTTTGGTTCTACTATGAAAAAAAATCAAAGCTTTCTCCTGAAAAGGTTGAAGTTTAAAGAAAAAATTGTATCGTGCAGTTTTGCCAGCTGAGCATGTGGACTCATCTAGAAGACAGTCTTTAGCACTGGTCTAATTAAAGAGCGGTGTCTTGACTTTTTGGTAAATTCGGTAATTTTCAGCTAAACTATTCTGGAAAAGCAGGAATTTCAGAGCCAGTATTTTGCATGTGGCCCGTGTTCATTATATGGCCTTATGTACTCTTCTGTGATGGAAGAAACCACAGTATTCCAAGCAAAAGTGGTAGCTGTACATTGCGGCTACTTTCTGTTGAGCAGCTGGAACCCTTCAACCAGTTTCAGATAGCTGGTCTAGGATATATCTGTCTAGTCTAGTTTTATTAGGAAAGTAAGCAGTTCTCTTTCCTCCAAACAATTCAGGTTGATGGACTTGGAGCAATTGGGAGTTTTGCTCTCCTTTCCTGAGAGTTTTTCTATTCTTTTCTAACCTTAGGATGATGCTCTGACTTTGGAAACATCTAACACAAGATCATAGTTATCACAGCAGCATTACAGGAGACTTATCAAGTTCATAGGCAATCAAATCTAATCACAGAGTATTACAGTACTCTAGGAATTCTCTTGGAATTTAATACACACAAAAAAATACAGCATACTAATAAAATAGAGCATACCCTTTAAAAATAAAGTATACTTTTAAACTTCCTAAAATAATTTGTTATGTGTCTAACAAGAGTCTTGACAGTCAGTAGAGGCAGTAGTTCCATTATTAATATTCCAGAGTAAACAAGGTTTCTGCTAAATGTTTGTATCACACACAACAAACTGTCCCTTTCATAACACATTCGCCGCTTCTTTTGTATAGACATTTCCCACCAAAGCACAAAAAACTACCCCTTGACTTAACAAACTGATGTTATAAATGCTTGGAGACATTTCTCTGTTGCAGCAATTTTACGATCATCCAACTCCACTGATCTCAACAGATTTGTAAGACAGAATACGACATGAATGCCTCTCTCAAGCTCATGTTTTCATGAGGAGAGACAATGAACAATTACAGAACTCCCTGTGCATCTGTATGTGACTTGTGATCTTCTCTCTTCAAGATCAAACTCCCAGCTGAAATAAAGACTTTGACAGAGAAGAGGGAGATGAACTGAGCAAGTCACAGGAAATGCTGGAACAGGACAGACAGCACACAGGGCATAGTAATGCGGGGATTTAACACTAGATACCTTCCTCTATATTCAGTGACCTAAACAACACGGCCTTAGATGCTGATGTAGGTCTCTAAATATAGCAGATAACTCGTAGTAGAGTGTCTGTCAGAGGGGCCACCACCCACTATGCAGCTAATCAAGGAAGTGCCTTCCAAGGCCCGGTCCAACTTTTACGCGAGGCAAAGGTTAACGTTTCCCAATAACAAACTGACAAATGCAGCAAGCCTACCCTTGCTGCACTACCCACCACATCGCTCACACAAGGGCAGGGGGGAAATGACACTCAAGCCCAAACAGGCAAGTGCTTTATCCTCATTCAAGGCATTGCTCATCAGTGGGAAGAGAATAATTTCCAATACTGCAAACAAAAGGAATTGAAAGCAATAAGTTTATTTATATGAGCTTTGTTTCTCTGGTAGTATATCAGGAACTCCTTTGTAGTTCTTTTAATAATAAAGCTGCTATGAAGACCAGGCTTTTCCTGTATATAGCTTAAACTGCTCGGTTGTCTTATGTAGGGCTTTTGTGTCTGGCTCACCATACATTAATTTTCTTTTTTAAGTCAAAAAAAAAACCACCAAAAAACCCACAAGCAACCCAAACACACAAAAGCAAAAATTTTGAGTTAGAGAACTGATATTATTTTTTTTTACAAATTACTTCTTGGAATTTCTTTCTCTCAGAGCAGTAGAAAAATGTAACATTCAAAAAAGTAATTGGAAAAGATAACGTTTTTGGTCTGAACCTAGCTGGTAGATCACAATACTAGACTGATCATTTTTGTTCTTCAGAAAGAAGAATAACTGTAACTTCCAACTAGGATTGTCCTTTAGTGAGAGTCCTCACAGAGAATTAGGTATTTGCAGTAAGTCTCCTAGAAAGATCTTTTCTCCAGCCAATCCTACCTCTACCTCTGTAAAGTTGGCACGGGTGCTTGGACAAGCAGGGTTTGCTACCCTGTCGGGGGAGGCTGCGCTGAACTTTGCCCTGCCATTGGATACCAGTGCCCAGGGAGTAGGTATGGTAGGATCGTGGTAGGAAAAGTGGGAACGCTAGGTAATTCTGCTCAAACAGCCAAGTTGTCTGCCAAGGCCTAACATAGAAGGACAAGGGCTTGAAGCCTAAAAGAGAGGTGCAAATTGCTTGGTACTCAGGCTGTGGTCTGCTGCCTGCATGCATAAAATTCTAAGGCTCTGATTTTCCAAGTCAGTTGGTAAACTTACATAGCTTTCAAGCTGCTTTCAAAATCCAACCTGAAGATCAGCTTATTTGGTCTTTTTGTTTGTTTTGTTTTTAAAACAAGTTTCAATTTTTTCCTTCGTATGTTTGAAACCTGGAATGTTATTACTTCTTTTTTTTTAAGTGCCTATTATTATATAGCCACCTACCCTGCATTTATAGTTCACTTCTTTAAATAAAACACAAATGCTTTTCACTGTAATTACAGCATGGTGATGAAAATCTTGTGGCTCTAGATGTGATATTTTTATTGCAAAAATGCGTACCAGCATTCTAACAAATTCAGGCATTTCAGGCTGCTATGCTCCAGCTGATTAAAGGGTTCGTTTACATGACATGTAAATGTACACTGCTTTATGCTAGCTAACTTTGGGGCAGAGAAAAGCATGGATGGAATGACAAGGGATACCACCATTCAGTACTTCTGCCGGTACTCATGACGCCCTGTCGTAGTTTGCTTCATTAATACAGGAGCAACCTGTTTCAAAGTTGGTAGAGTTACATTAACATAATTTGCAACCACATGCTATACAGGGCTGACACACTCTTAGCAGTTTGGATTAGAGCAATTTAAAAAAGTAATTAATAAGAAAATGTAAATTATAACTTTGTTAGAGTTATTGCTTGTTTGAAATTTTAAAGCAGTATAAACATAATATAATTATATTAACTAGTTATAACTTAAAGCTGTGATCCAGATTGACAAAAGCAATGAAATTCAAGTTTTCATTGCTAAAGCTAAATGCACTGTTACCTCTGCATCAGCTCAGAACGCTCTGTCGACTTAACAGCCCCTGGTTGAACATAAAGGCGTCTAAATATAAATATGCACATAAGCTTGAAAAGCTGAAAGGATGAAGCACTACCACTAACTTTATACTTCTGAGTGGTTGAGTCAGCCAGCTAGTCCTCATAAGTTATCCTTTCAGCTACCTCAATATTACAAAAAATAGTTTCTGATGGATAATTAAAAAAACATTATCTGGATCAAAGCCTTTGACTGTTTCTTTGAATTTGTTATCATATTGAGATCATGAGAGGAAAGGAAGGTTCTCTTGAAAAAAAATGCCAGGTACTTAACAGACCAAGAGGGTGTACTTACTGAAATTGCTCTACTGTATAGTTAAAAACTTTTACTGAAGGGCTATTATTTATCCAGCAGACTTGAATGCTTCCAGAGGAGCAATTTCAGTCTATCATGAAATTACACATTTGGAGGACATTATATGTTCCAGAAATGGGTCATAAAAGTCCTAATAAAAAAGTCATCACTTGGCCTGTAAAGTACCTCCATCTAACACTAGTGATTTTGTTTTTATGTACCAACAGCAGTAATGATAATCATAGAGCAGTCTTCACCTACTGATCTTAATGCTCTTTAACAAAAAAAGGTAAAAATTATTAACCTCATTTCAGAGATGAGCGGAGGGATGAAGCAACTCCTCCAGGACCACACAATGTGTCACTGACAGAGTTGGAAACAGAATGCAGGTTCATTACTTTCAATTCAGTGCTTCACCCACAAAACAATACTGCTTTTCTCAAACTGACTTCTTCTGAGCTAAAAAAATATCAATCGTCTTTGCTGCACTGGAAGATCAGTGGAATAAAGAGGCCAACACACCCCTGTTCCTTTCTGCCCAAACGTTAGGTTATTTGTTCCTTTAATCTTTCCTAAGGAACCTGCCCCTGTTTTCAGGATCAGAGCGATAGAGCAAGAAGAGTCTCTGCCATCTTCCATTCCTCCATCAGTCATTCTTTTGATGAGAGCAGCGGAGAGAAAAGTCAGTCCTTTAAGTCAGCAGCCCTCCAGTGTTGTCTCACTAGTTGATGGGGACAGGAAGGATGACATCATTGGACAACACAGTCTGCTAATGCCTTTCTCAATTTACACTCAGGAAACAACTGCCTTCATATTGAAATATCAGAGGAAGTCTAAATGCTCCTGGGAAACAGATGATCTGAAGTAGTTTACAAAAGCCAACAAACACTCCAGAACTGCCACAGAGGAAAGGGAAATAATCCCTGGATACAGAGCTGGCTCTGTGCCTGGTGAGCCATGGAGTTGCCATCAACTGCCGTCTGATTGTCCAGTATATCGGGGCTCCATTGTGCTACGCTGACAAATCACACCGGTCACAAAAGGATTCACCACTTTTATCCCGTGCTGTCTGCAGACACCTGCTAGGGCACCCGTTAGGGTTGCTGGCTATGCAGCACGATCTGGAGTAACTCAGAGCAGGCACTCATCAATCCTGATGACTGGCTTTAGTTACCCAAGATTAGAGATAGGATGGCACTACAAAATACACCTTTGCGTTCTCTTGGAATGCTTCAGAGAAAGCTGATCATACCAGTCTTAGCAGTCTGGCTAAGAATATAATGCCTGGCTCATTCCTTCTCCCATCAAAACCACAAGAACTCTCTTCACTGCAGTGCAGCAGTACATGCTGTGTTTTGCGTAGAAATTGTAAAAAAAAAATAAAATTAAAAAGCAGGTGAGATTTTTAAAATAGTCATTTTCTTGCAATTGGATTAAAAATGTCAAATCAATTTTTCTGCAGATCTTGAAAGGACAATGTTTTCTTCTATGGAAATATACAGTCTTATTAAATGTTAAAAGGTTTGAGAAGTGCCACTGAAAGCTTTCACCTTAGTGTAGCAACCAGAGGTGTTTTTTTTATCATAACAAATATAGTGGATGTGAAGTAGAAAAGTTAAAAAAAAAAAATAAATTACAGTTTACCTGCAGATGCTGATCTAGTTCTGGAAATGCCAAAGGGAGGTTTTCAGAGGAAGCATCATCTGAAAGACAAACATGATGTTAAAATAGGCTTTTCAAATTATCTGTTTAATGTAATTCTACATTGCATATATACACAGTATCAGGATCCTGCAAACACCTCTGCATCTACTTGTCTTTCTACACTTGAGATACCTTAAGAGAGTCCTTGAAAATGATAGTGGGTTGGCAATAAGAAAATGTTTAGGTGCTGGAAAGACAGAAAGCCTATTTTGTATTGCAGTGATTAAGAAACAAAGCAAAGCCAGTTAGCACCATAGAACATGTGATGATTTAATAAAAACAATAAATACAAACAATGTTTCATCCTGAGCTCTCCAATACACTGCAAAGTAAAGAGCCTTCCAAGGACAGGTAGTATCTTCACTACCAAAGAGTTCGTTACTTGAATGAAGGGAACGATATCTTTCCCATCACAATACAATGACTTACTAGGGCTAAATCAACAATAGCAGAGACTTTTTCTCTGACCACCCAAAGGCAACCACAAGAAGGCAAAAACCAGCCTGGCAATCCTGGAACTAGAAATCTGTTACCTACACAGACGTGCTTAGAATGGTGAAGGTACCACAAATTTCTCCATACTGCAAGGAAAGGTCTTTAACCTGTAGATTACAATCCTTATGGGCTAGAGTTAGTTCATTCATGACAACAAGCCAAACTGTGTTTTTATTTATTTATTTATTTTTAGTACAGGCTTCCAGCAAAGGTAGGACAGACTGTGCCAATTACGTCAGTGTTGTGATGTGGACACCTGCCCACTAGTAGCTGGACTGAGATCAGAAATATGAATCATACTTGGTAGCGTCACAGCTAGCCACTGCAATATTTCTTTCTCAGTGACTTTCACACTATCAGTTTTGCATTGGATTGTGATGACTCTTTATGCATCTTACTACAGGTTACGGGAGGTGAAGAGAAGGTTACTATTAGCTAGCTTACACAGTCACTTATTCGTAAGGCGTCAAAATTAGACAAGGATGGCTCTCATAGGAGAAAATTGCTAACATAGGTCAGATCCTACAACCTGCTCTATGCTGGCAGATTTGTACACTACCAAAAAACCCCAACAAGATTAGGAGGACCATGTATCAAAGCAGGACTCTGAATATTCTTAAAGAGTACAGACTAGGATTTAAATTATTTGTCAAATATTTGTTAGCTCTTTATCCTGCCCTCCGTGGTCATAGAGCAAAGTAGCTCAGGGGGAAAAAGTCAAATAAGTCACCTTATCCTATGAAGAAAAACCATACTGGCTAACATACGGTCCGAGCCTTACTTTAACTAACCTAGCTAGAGCTGCGCACCTCTGGGAAGGGATGCAGAGAGAAGAAGAAACCAAAATACAGTGATATGAAGGGTAAAAGCAAAAGCATTTGAAATTCCTCAGGAAACAAAGTGAAGTTCTGTATTTTCACGGGGTAGAGGTCTTGGTAATATTATCAAAAGGTCAGACCCACCTGCCCCCAACTTCATGTTTCACACCATGGCCCAAACATGTCCATTCTGGAACGTACTTTAATTGCTTTAAATGTAAGGAATTGTATCACGCTGATATGCAAGTGTTTACCTTTAATTTGCTGTTGCTTTCTTGTACAATATTTAAAAATAGACTAATATTCTAAAAGAAGAGAGATGAATCATATGGCAAGGCTAAAAGGAAGGACGAAATAGGACTCAGTCCGAGGGGGTACAGCTGCTCTACAAATATTTGGCTGAATAGCTGTTAAATATTCTGACAGAGATATTGGACCAGTGTCGTGGACCGCAGATAAGCTGCTATTTGTTTTGACAGTTCCAGCAGTACAATCTTTGGTAGGGTAGCTTTAAGGAGGGACCTCAAACATTTTTAACCTAAGAAAAACAAAGGAAAAGCAACCCCAAGAATTTTAAAGAAATGTCAGCCAATAATTACTTTTTTCACTGCATTGGAGATTAATAAGAAAACAAAATTGATGCAGTGTCAGAATATTGGAAAATACATTGGATTATCTTCAGAAAACAAATCAGTAAAAAAAAGTTTGGAAATACTTTAAAAAGGATGGAATAGAGAGAGAAATTACTATAGAGGAAATCCTTTCAATAAACAGATGTTCCCTGCTTATTTTTTGAACTCAAGTGACTGAGTCAATGGTACTAAAAATAGAACATACTGGTATCCTAACCATTATGGCATACCATAGTACATTTTATGATGGGCCTGCCCTAGCATCTATTGAACAGCTGCTAGGGTTTTTTTTAGTTATGCTAGTTTAAGACTTGTTTAAATCATCATCTGGTGTGCAGAACATCATCGAGAAAAGTTGGGGACTTGGTGGTTTGAAATTTTTCAGAGTTCCTAATTCTCTTAGGCTCCTCTGAAATTTTCAGCTGCAGCCTTTAGTTACAAAAATTAATAGAAATCCTCACAGCTTTGCTTTCCACAAAAAAGAACAACAAAAAACTTTCCCTACTGCTTCAGTCAAATAAATTACCACATCAGGTCAGTCCGTATTTCAGCGTTGTCAAAGCAACAACCACAACAATCACAAGAAAAATCACTTGGTAAAAATGAAACACGTGCAGATTTCACACAAGGGGAAAGCAAATGATAGCAGTCATTTGCCTCCTAAAACTTTTTTGAGGACGGTTTCAGAAAGTCGAAAGATAGAAACTCTTGCATTTTCTTCCAAAAGAATCACAATTCCCCTTACAAGCTTGAATACTGGGTGTTACGCGGGAGATCAGAAAAAAATCTCATTGGCTTCTAGCCTTAAAAATCTGACTCTGAAAATCAGAAACATTAGAAGTGTCTGAAATGTCAAAGAAAATATTCTGAAGATCAAAACACACTCATAACTATCTCCTTATCTGTCTGTATCTGCTCTTTTCTATTCTACATCTCCTTAACTAGACAACAGAACCCAGAAATATCTCTTTTTCTCCTTATCTCAGTCTATTATCAATATTTAATGAACACCTAAATTGTTATAAGGAATCACTGATGTAATCAAAGACCCTCTTTATTATAAAGGTTAGTGGCTTTTCTGTACCACAAAATCTTGAAAATAACTAGCCTGAGTCTTCACCAAATATAAACAGCATCTCACCCCTGTGGTCACTATGTTACTGCTCCTTTCTCTGTCACTCATGAAGAAAAAGGATTTATAAATCAAGCTGGTTGTTGAAAACACACATATTTTTTTAAAAAAAAATCAGAGACTTTTTGAAGTCAAAGTCAACTTGCTGCACCTGAAAATGAGTCAAGATTCTGATCAAAGGAGAAAAAGGAAAGGAGGAAAAAGATACATGTGAATGTGATGGCCAGCCCAGCAAACTCAATAGCACTAACCTGGGATATGAAAGAGTCAGATCAGTGACTTCATCACAGCCACCTAAGTTAAAGTATCTGTTGCTCAATTTCTAAATGAGTAGCACGTCCTGATTTCCCATAGATCTTGAAACTAATTTTGAATGTCTATATTTAGAAGTAAAGGGTCAAGACCTGTACCCTGATTACAAGATCAACTCTCTGCACACACAGTTGATGGTTGTTTTTTTTTCCAAAGACTTGGTTCATGTGTATGAAATAGTTTGACTTTTGTGTTTGTTTCATCAGGTTCGTACATTTGCTTTGCTTGTTGCTGAAAACTGTTATGATAACAGAGCATCTGAGGGAGGGTCTCCAGGGAAATCACTTCCTCCTTTTGCTTTCCATCAGTTGGGCTTAGACAAAGTACCCTTCTATGTCAGAGCCAGCCCTCTGACCATTCCTACAGCAAAACTAACAACATAACAAAAGAACAAGCTCCCCAAGAATGCTGCCCAGCCAGCGCACCTTCATGCTGAAATGGTGTGACGGGCAGCTTTGTGTGAGGACAGCAAGGCTAAGCTGCTCAACCTTCGCTGTCCAGGTGAGCTCTTGTCTCTCTGCTGACAGGACCTATTAATACAAATGTGAGATGGGCTTCTAATGCCTAGTGCTGAGATCCACACAAGCCATCTGATTTAGAAGGCTGAACTGTATTAAGACTGATTGTCTTCACACAAAAGGCTTACTACTTATCAGTGATGTCTTGATGCATTCAGTCTCTTGATAAATGTTAATGTCATAGATTTGAGAATGAATCATGCTTTCTGGAAAGCTCCACGTATTTAATCATCTTCTGGCCTTCTGGAGATTCCAATAGCCCCAACCTCCGTCATGTAGATGAATGAGCAAAAGCCCTCACACTTTGCTGTTTGACTGACACAATGTGTGCTAACACTCCAGTCTCTATATGGCTGCTCTGTGTAGCTGATCTGTGGGCTACGGGTGATGGTTAATGAATAAATACTTTAAGAACCACATGTGATTTCCTTGCAGTATAAACTCGCCAATTAAAGTTTCTCTAGGATCTTCACAAAGATAGACAGAAATAGAGCATAAAAATGTAAATGTGTTGAAAGCACATTATGGTTACTAAATCAAGCACTCAAAATTTAGGAAATGCCAATCACAGCTCTGCTTCCTTGAGTAACTGAGTTATGATCCAGTCTTTAATTATACAATCAGGTACTATTTTTTTCTCTACATGCGTGGGCAAGTGTATTCAGATCTCTTCCTCCTAAATTAAAGAATTAAATTGGTAACATAAGTAGGCTGTTATCCTGTAAGTGGATCAGCCCTTACACAGGAAAAGTGCTCAAACTCAGCTGCAAGCACTGCAACTTGCAGCGGGATAACACTGGCAAACTGCATATCAGGGTCCAGTCTTGGCCCTCGGAGGACGGTGAGATCCAGCAGCTCCAGCCCTGGTTACTGACAGACAAGCAGAGACTCATCGGATTCATCCTGGAAGGCTGTGTGGCTAAGTGACTGCGACTTGGCACTGCTGGTGAAGCTCCCAGGCTTCTATTCACGGCCCTGCCTGACGTGACCTTACACAACCTCGCAGTTACCTCACTTGCAAAATAGTGAGGAATGGTCACTGCCTGACCCAGGAATAGGCTGTGAAGGCTTGCTCAATAATAAGAGTTGTGGACCTCCCAAAAATAGAAACGGTCCAGAACAGAAGAGATAAGAGCAAAACCCTCCTACTCCATATACTTTCGTCTAACCCTAAAGCAGCCTCTGATGAATGCACAGTCACTATCCCTTTGAGGGCATCTCACCTAAGTTCCTGTCTAATTTCCCAAAGATCAAGCCACTTATTTGTTAGTTGGGGGTAGTTGTAGGAAACTAGCTTTGTAAATTCTAGCCATATATTTTAGCAATCCCCACTGGTTTTCAACCAATACATGATCTGCTGGAAAGCCTCTGTTGCCATTACAACGAAAATGAGGATGGAGCAGGGATTTGAAGGTTGCTATTGAAGAAGCAACCATTGAAAAACAGTCTTGCATGATCAACTATAAAAGTGAAACATTCTTTATGGTCACCAGGCTATCAAAGGCATAAAGAGGAATAAAATAAGTCATTTACTATGCTTGCAAAAAATATTACGCTGCTCCACTGTCTATCGGTTTCATTAGAAGACGTATGTTTTGCTTTTGTTATCAGTGGTTTTTCTGGAGAGCACTATGAAAGGTAGACTAATATCAAACAAAAGAAATTACTAGTAATTTCAAACCCAGTCATTTATTATCGCGTGTCACCAGCAGAACTTTTCAGCTACATTCCAGCTTTTATTCTAGGAGAGAAGATGAGATGTTTACCTACAAACCGTTCCCTAGAACTATTAGAGAAAAGAGATTTGCTTGTCTAAACTTAATAAAGTTCCTGTTATAATCATTCTATCTTAGTATGTTCAGTAAATAGGAGTTAGTGATATAAATTAGGATATATTGAATTTCAGTGATTTAATTAAATTGATGTTGATAAACTACAACAAACTTTCTATTTGGGAACACTTACTGAAATTTTGGACCACCACATTCTGTTTAACTTGCATTAGTTTCCGAGTGATATAAGATAGGCTGAAATAATATGTTTCAAATTAATTCATTTAAGTCGGTACCTCAAGTCAAACTGGTGGTGCAATATGGTGTGCCGACACACCCTGGGAAACCTATGTTTGATGCCAGCTTAGTGAACTTGAGTAAAAGAGCCAAACATAGATATCTATATATATATATAGGAATAAGAGATACACAATAAAAGTGTCTTATATAGCACCCGCTGCTGGGCTGCTCCTGAGACTTTTAAGGAACTGGTTAGTCTACTTTCATATTAAAAATACTGCCCAAAGCTAGCCAGGATTTCAGTCATCAGGTGTTGACTGATAAATAATATAAAGCAATTAAATTATTTCTTATACACTCAGGATAAGCTAGCTCCGCTCTTGCAGGTCAGTGAACACAAAGTTATCTCTTCTCATGAGTTGAGAGCAGTTTCTCCTTTTGCTGTTCCTCACACCCACTGCTTGGTTACAATCCTAGCCAGTGAGATAATCACCACCCAGAAGAAACATTCCATTTCCCCTTTTTATATCTAGTTATGCTGCCAGTTCCTCCTAGTAAGCAGTTGTACAGCCCCCGGAAGGAGAATGCAGCCTTACTTGGTGAAACCTGTCGCTGTGCCTTTCAAGTGAGGTAAAATTTAAGGAAAAGCCGTCAGACAGATTCACTCACCACTTAGCCTGGTGAAGGACTTTTTGTATATACCCCCGGCAGCACACAAGCCCTACCTGATGCTTTGCTATCAAGCTTACAGCAGGTAACTCCTGTTTGAACTGAAAACAAATATCCTTGTTATGGAGCAAAGAAGATAAAAGAAATACATTTAAAAAAAAAAAGGCAAGTTAAATGTTTTTGCAGCTCATCTTAAAAAAAAAAAAGTGTTAAATGCTGATTTGTGCTCCTTTGATTCAACTGTGGTTTGCTGGAAATTTTCAAACCTGATGAAAGTTTATTTCCTTTGCCTCCTTTAAATGCATCAAATATAATAACCATGTTCAGGCTTACCACTGAGAGCAAGAGCGGAGTTCTTGTGATATGGTAAAACGGTGTGCTGGTTTAGAGCTCCTGGTAGTCCCCCAGGGGACATGATGCAGAGGAAAATGTGGCACTCTCTTTACTGGTTGCTATTTAATTTTATCAGTGCTCACAGAGATTCAGGATTGCACACTGCAGGAACACTTGTCTATATACAATAAAGGACTCAAAAATATAGAGAAGTTTAACGAAATGTAGCAGATTACCTTTCTATAATTGAGTTTCTTTTTCTAAATGTTAAGAGAGAGGCTGGATTTGTTAGCAGGAGTGAAAAGTGAAAAATAAAATATGATGCAATGTTAAGGAAGCTGGGCTTCCTGCCTTTCATGTCCTCTTCTTCCCAACTATTCACAACCTTGTCATTTCCTACTGCCGCCTCTTGTCACAAACCACTCTACCGTCTTTGATTTTCTCATGGTCTCAGCTTTCCCTGACTTGTTTTCAGTGTCTCACGCAAGGATTCTTTTTCTGTAACTTGTAAGAGAACTCCCCTTTCTTTTGCATCTCTTTTCAAGACCTATCTTTGTCATAATTTCTGTAAGAAATATATCATGTTACTTTATCTTGAGAGATGAGAATGATTCATTATTATTCTGTAATAAAAATGTAATTAACAGATTATTTTAATTTATGAAAAAGGGCACACAGATAGCCACATTTTCTTCTTTATATTCCCTGTCCCAACCCTTCTGTGTCATTCATCTTTATGAGTTGAACGGTACATGCGATAATATACGAAGACGTTTGGTTTTAAGTTCCCTTGCATAGGGGATGACATTCTATGTCAGACTTGTAGCTGCAGAGTAATATCGCATAACAATTAACTAGGGAAGATAATGCATATTCTAAAATATTTTTTAAATTAGAAAACTGTATTCAAGCTGAGGCTCTATCACACAAAGCTCAGGAAGCAGCCTCACACATAACCCTACAATGCATACTGTCCCATAAAGCACTCATCAGCAGTGGGTTTCGGCTATCGTTATCAGAGATCCTTGTATTTCATGCCATAAACACATCCCAGCCCTGACCCCAAGCACTCACCTTTAGCAACAGCCCAGCCAACTCTTTCTGGGATGCTTCCCAGCTTCCAATTTACTTTATTTCATTCTGACTTTTACTGTTCGGCAACAGCTCTCTACACCTTAATAATATTTAAGGTGCAAATGAATAATATTCGTCTATTCCAAAGGGTCCATGTACATACAGGGTATGTTTGGGGAAATTAATGCTCAATCAGCACTAGCTGACAGGATAAACATCAATGAAATTTCTGTGGCTTTCTCAGGGAACATGCCATGTGAGGCATCCATTGCCTGAAACCTTTCACCAAGCTGGGCATGTGCGGCACCTTCCAACCTTCCCGCTGAAGGGTAAGTATCTTCCTGCTCCAGCCTCATCCTGAGTACAAAATGTTCTTTTCCTCTTCTTGTTTTAAAATTCCTTAAAATCAGACATACTGCATATGCAAGTAAATAGTTAATTACAGTCCTAAGCATATTTCACAAACCACTGAAAGAAAGCTGAGATCTAAACTGTCAGTCTAGTGGTTTTAGCCTAATGAAATTGTTAATGGAAACATTAAAAGTTATCAGACAGGAAAACCAATTACATACTATCACTCCGGAAAAAAATCCACCCATAACAGGACTTCATTTGATATTGTTACCTCTGGTAAGCATACGTAAACTTTAAAAGCAATTATTTCATTGCGGTTTACTCCATAAATTAGACTGTACCTGGGGAGTCATTCAGGCTGAAGGCAATGCGTACTGGCTTATCAGCAGGTACCCTGGCGGTGGTGATCATGTGGGCACTTGAGTCAATGCTTTTACTTGTTTGTTCCAGCTGCAATAATACAAAGAATATATTTATTACAGAGCATGTGACACCATTCAACAAATGACTTTTAATGCTTTTCATGCATTCACAGCTACCTCTCTCATTCTAGCTAAGCAAGGTTTAGAATCAAAGTCAAGGGAGCGCCATTTCACTTTTCCATTTAAAAAGGATTCAAGTGAAATTCCGTGCAGAGACTGCCTTTCTTTTGCTATATACAGATTAGAAAGAACGATGGCAAAGGAAGCTTCCCCTCTCCTCACCTGCTTGCTCCCCGCCATTGCCCCTTCAGTAAGCCTTGACTCGTGGCAATGCTGCCTGGTTCTGAAGGTGAAGAAGGAAGAAGGGGTGGGGAGTTGAGAGTAACATGACCCCCAGCCTGCCATGTGATTGGAAATGTGCACACCACTCCACATGGTGTCAATGAGGAGGCACCCATCCTCCTACCTTCCACCCATACTCCCCCAGTCAAATTGTGCCTGATGATAGCCACACACTTAATGGTCAGAAAGTTTCTGGGTCTCCAAACCTTGCTGGTGATTCTTCAGTGGAACTCTGTGCCGGTGCAGGGGTCTGTCTGCATGGGTTTGACTCCGGGATCAGGACCTGACTCAGTCCTCAGTCTTTCTTCGGAGACCACCAACTCCAAAAAGTGGTTTTACTGAGATGAAACCCTGTCCATTAAGAAAACTGCTAATTCATTTCAAGCACAGCACTAAAGAATTGTTGAGCAACACAAGAATTAGCTACTAGTGACCTCTCATAGTATATTTAAAGCATCTCTGAATACTCAGAAGTTGTACTCGGAGCTCTACTGTGTATATTTAACCTTTTGAATGAACAGTTTTGGTAAACTCTACTAAACAGCTGAATGCAAACGTAATCTCCTTGTATACCCAGCACAAAGCTGCTAAAATTCACAGATATTAATCTTCTGATTAGCTCCATGTGTGGAGAACATGAAGTCAGTGGGACTTCATTCATGTGAAAGATCTACCCATAAAGAAATTATTTTAGGACTGAAGACTATGCTGTCCAGAGTGCATTGTAACCATACCAACTATGCAGACAATGAGGAGAGTAGCTTTTGAATTACCATAAAAACTCCTCAGTCAATTAGAAACCAAATTCTTTAGGAAAATGCAATGAATTTACTAAAAGTTGTACCACATGTCAGTAGACAACAAGGCATTTAGCTAGTGAAAACAAAAGCCAGTTTCCTAAGCTAATAGTCTTGCAGTTTTTCAGTGAAGTAGCTATTGTATTGCACGGAAATCCCAACAACTCATTCTAATTTACATTGAATTATTTGGCAGTCTCAGAAAGTCAATAGAACAGAACTGTATTTCAGGATTATAGTCTTCCTTGGTGATGTACAAGTGAATCAAACTCTTCCCTGGCATCACTGCCTCGCAATCAGTAGAAGAGCATCAAAATTGCATTTGGCCCATTAAGTTCAGTATTTCTTTTTTATTTGCTTTTTCTGTCTCAATATTTAGCTAGCAGAGTGATAGTTACTCCGTAGCAATGCTACACAAGAAACTGTTATTTGAAGGGCATAATCTTTTTGTAAAATAACAACAAATATTCTAAAACCATTACTTTGAATAACTCTTACTCAGAGTGTTTCTTTCTACTAATACATGAAGGATATCAGGGATTGTTCTTTACCACCCGTTACTAATAATCAAGACACACAAAAATTGTAACTGATATTTGTTAGGCAGAGACAAAGAAAAGTCACCTAAACTGCCGCAGTGTAGGAAAAGATCCCTGTCGTCAACTGAAATATTCCATTTTGAAGTACATTGCATTAGACTAAATAACTTATACCTTCTGAGTTGTATTGATCTCTTTTTTTTTTTGCCCCAGACCCTCACTTTATAAGAGACACCTAAGACATCTCATTGTTTTTAAAAAACAACAGAACTGCTAATCAAAAATTCTTTAACATATTTCCCTTCCATACTTCCCAATACAAGGTAAAGAAGAAAAAAAAAAAGAAGAGATATTTTAAGTGACAAGCACATCCTTGAAACAAGGCTGTTCATCATCATTCTGTGTTGGTGGTACACATTCCCCTGACATCTGCTTACTATCTCAAATGGTCTTTCATGTAAGAGTATACTTAACGTTTCATATCATAGATGAACAAATTAAAACGATGCCTTCTGCTAGTGGTTTTAAAGTTACCATAACAATATTGCTAGGAGTAAATCTGTTGTCTTATCCCAGTCACATACTCTGTGGTCTGCGATGTCTTTAAATGACTTCTTTTAACCACCTACTATGTGAGGGCAAAAATCAATACCCCTTCAATAAGCAGTGGTGAATTCTCTCATAACACAGAAGAGTGTTTTCATTTTATTCCAATCCACAGAAAGAAATCTCATCTTTATATGCAGCAATTACCCTGTTATCCTTTTTTTTCTTTTTTATATTGCATTTATCCCTTCACTCCTTTTTGTGCGGAATCCTCAAGCTCTTCATCACAAAAAGCAATCAAAGGGAACAGCGAGGGATGGAAGCAGCCTGCGTGCAAACGAGGTGATACAGGCAACACGCAGAGCGACTGCCCCCAACTCCCCACCTGCTTTCTCCATGCATGAAGAACAGTATCTCTGTCGACAGAGATGAGGGTGAGTGGGCAACCTGGAATTCAACAAGATCTAATGAGCAGCTCCCTTCTTGATGACAATTGCCTATAGAACCGGCTGCCGTTTCTCCATAAAAAATCTGCAGCAGAACTCAGAGTAAGTGCTGTTACAGCTCTATCAATTTAGTCCAGTTTTCACACCTGTTGCCTTACCTCACTTAGCCGAGTGTCTGCACTTGTATAATCCAGAGCCAGCCACTGCCTTGGCTTGTCGTTGCCTTTATGGAGTAAAGCTTCAATAAAAGAAAAGGCTGCACCTGCTGCATAGCAACAAACTGACAAGGTCTGAGAAGCTGAGACAGCTGTCAGGGCAACATGCTGCTACCTGCACTTCCCATAGGCTTTGCTGTCCCAAAAGATCACCCTTTTCCGCTTTTCTCCACAATTTCGCTTTGCCTTCCTCTCCTTGCCAGTGACGAGGGATTATGATGCTGTCACGCTTCAGGGAGGAAAAAATCCTTCTGTCACAGGCATTATTAAGCAGCAAACTGTGGCGAGCCCAAGATTTTTAATTCATCAGTCCTGGCAAACCTAAAATACAAACAGACTTGCTTCATAGGACAGGAATGTTTTCAGCATGACCCAATCAGTGTCTGTGTCTATTCCAGCAAACTGGCAAAGATAGCATGACTCCAGTCAGCAAAAATGTCTGCGGCTCCAATCAGCTTGGGCTGACACTGCCAACTTGGACTGGCTACAAGTGAACTATCAAATGATAGCAGCGACTATCAAAGCTAACAACGAGGGATGGGCTTGGCGTGTTAGGCTAGGTTCATGTGGGCTTTGGTCAAGCCGGGCTTGTCTAATAGCAGACGATAGCCCTGCACTTCTGAGGAGGCAACGGGCAAATTTCAGAGTGTGTACGCTGTAAAAGCAGATGTATTTATAGATAAGCTGGTGATGGCAGTGAGAGCTGAAGCTCCCTGAATCAGAGGTTTGACTGAACTCAGAGGATTTCCCAGTGTGACTTCAGATAGAGTTTGTCAGTTCTGAAACCACAGGCAAGCAATTCATGGATCAGGCTTGAAGTACCACAAGAGAGAAGAATTTCTTTAGCTTGAACTTATTTTCTGTAGCTGTGTCACACACACGTATTGCCTACATCACAGTCATTAAAACAAATGGGGCAAAACAGAGGAAACTTACAGAATGATTATACAGAATATCTCTCTATATTTATAGTTCTGTGCTGGAAAAGGGCATTCTCCTTTGATGTTTCCAAACGTATTTTGAAGGTACTTTTTATATTTTTAAATTGCAAATAGAAAAGGTTTCTCTAAGCCAGATCTCCTGTAGAGGCACATTGCTAGGTTCTCTCAGCTCAGCTGAGATACAGAGAAGCTGCAGGACAAATAGAGACGTGAAGGTCTGAAGTTAAATTTTTGTCCTTTCTCACCCTCTCACCTTCTGGCCCTAGCCCAGGATTGATATAATCATTGCAAATCTCAGGAAGCCAGCAGTTGCCCTTGTGGCCTCAAAAGACCTTTTTCATACTTCGAAATGACTAAACTGCAAAGATATTCTACCCACACTGCCTTTCCCCCAGCAATGACCCGGGAGGGTATCAGACAGCTACACCAGTAGTTAGGTATCTGGTGAGGCTGCAGTGTGATTTCAGAGCAGACTATGGGCTCCAGCCCAAAGAGTTAGTGAAAAGCGGGACAGCGCCGACACCAACTCCACTGACCATTCTCTCTTCTCTTGGTGTGTTTCTGAAATGACTGAGAGATCCTCCCCTCAGTGTCTCCTTTGGAAGGGGAGGCAGAGAGGTTTCTCTCTGACTGCAGCCATTATTGCAAATAACACGCTACAGCTCAATACCATCAGCAGCTGATATTGATTTCCAGCTCCAGGTTTAATTACTGTGAAAGTACTTGTCTGAAGGTAAAGAAAATCCTGGTTCCAATGAAGTCACTAACAATATTCTGTTTCAGTTTCCATGGAGCCAGGGTTTCCCCCAAATCATAAGATTCTCTTCTGCTCTGTATGGACAGATGGTATTTAGATGATACGAGTGCCTTCAGTACATGCCACTGCAGTAAAGCCTAAGAAAGGCTCTCTACCTAAAATCTTAAGACATGCAAAATCTTGAATAGCCATGACAGTGAGGGTCTTGGACCGAAACGATGGCTGAATCGCACAGGGGAGGTATTTCCAGATGGCTCTGACACTCCACATTTCCAGACTGGCACTTCAGTTGTGCTCAGTTTAATTGCTATGTGCATTCACAGTTTGATTTCATAATAATTTTATGTTTTGTATCTGTTGTATAGATGTTTTTTAAATGTCAGTGTTTCTAGTTAATCTGATTTATTATACACACTTTACAAAAGAAGGTGGAATCACCTGTGCTTAATATGCACACTCCTCTTCTAAGGGGTGCGCTGCTCCCGAAAGCTATGAATCATGTGATAAGATACCAAAACTGCACAAACCAAGAGGCCTCTGATTTGCATTTAAGTATCGGTTCCGTGCTTGATGCAATGATTAGTCACTCAAAACTACTATTTTATGGAAGGTAGTGTATTTTTAAAACGTGAGAATATTATAGCATTCTGTATATAGAACATTAAATTTGAAGCATCAGGATGAATGATTCGACGGCAACCTTTTTGTCATCTATTTATTAGTGGGGCTATGGTGCTACAACCTCCAACAATATGGATTTAAACAGCACATTTTAAAAGGTTCTCTAAATTACTTTATAACAATAAACTAGGGAAGATCTCAATTTTAAAAGATGGGGAAATTGAAGTCCAGAGTGCTTCACTTCTGTGACTTGCTCAAATTAATAGACAAAGGCGTGAATTTTGAGTAGAGATAAATCCCACTTCTCTTATTCACTAAGCAGGTGACTAAAATCTGGGCATCTATGAAAATTACACTCCCATTTACTGCGACACAAAAAATGCTTCTTTGTAACAGGCTGCACATACACCTTATCTCCATGAAAATTACAGAATGCTGTTAACAGCCTGCCCTGTTTCGTTTCCAGCATACTCTTAGTCATCAAATGCCTGGTACCCAAGCAAAATTCTTTCAATTATGAAACTGGTGATATGCTAGAGGATGATATCATGTTTTATTCATCAAAAACATCTCAAAGAAAACACTCTAAATTAGGAACACGAGGACTTACTGGTATTCAGTAGTAGAAACACACAAATTTCTAACAGGTTTTAGGATGAACTATCAGTTATTCTACAGATGTAAAAAAAGCCAATATCTGCTATCTAATAAAACACCTGCTGCCTTCCCTTTTTTAGCTGTGCTACTTTCAATTCATCTCAGTTTCCTAGTATAAGTAGCAATTTAGTAGCACATGACCTCATTCATGCTAAAATGGTGTTTCACAGATTGCCAGTCACTATTTAAAAATACACTTTAAATATTCTAGCATATGGAAGATGTTCCAAGAAGAAATTTAAAAAAAACCCCAAACATAGACACAGAACAAAATCTTCATTTTATAGATTACTCTGAGTACAAACAGAATCCCATTTTTGACAATTTCTGATTAACTTATTTCTACAGCAAAATTTGTTAAAAATCCCACTGTGGGAGGGATTTCATCGCCTTTACTCACATTGGGGCTGATCAGGGTGAAGCTCCTCCATGCTATAGAGAACTGATTTTGAAAGCATAAACACTGGTGAGTCATGTCCTTAACTCCACATTACCTACGGAATTTCCAATACCACTTGGATTGCATGGCTCAGAATTTGCCAAATATTAAAAGCTAGATGATATATTCCATTTGTCTGCCACGGCAATTGAGTAAGTGCTCTCACACCAGCCACAAAAATGCAATTTTTTTGTTGACGTGATCTCTTCTTGCAGTCCATGAAGATAACCATTTCAAGTCTGCATGGAACTGGGTAGAGAAGTGTTTTTCCTACAGCAGCAGTTATCCTAGGTGAGATCAGAACATCCAATATGATGTAATAAAACCACAATATTCCCAGCCAGAACTCCAGAACCAGAGAATACTTTTTTTTGTCTTTCAGACAACGGATAAGTATAGATCAAATATACATTATTTAGGCTTGTTGCACCTCACTCACAACCTAACATCCCAAGTCCTGACAACTGGAGCAGCCAACAGAGCACCTCATTACAGATCTTAGATACTACCTCCAGTTCCCTTACCTAGGTAGTATTCCAACACAGGTAAAATAAGGCTCTTTCCCCCAAGCTCTACACTCATAAATGGTTGAACCCTACCAGATGAAATTAAGTCATTAAAACCAGCATGAAACATACGGTAAGCACTGACTTTAAAAATAGCACATACGAAACTTCATAATTAATGGCAAATTGATATGCAATAGCTCAATTCACTTCTGTAGGATCATACAGATCTAATGAAAGAGATTGCTGCACAGAAATTTAAAAATTGGCTCAGTCAAGGTACTGTGGAATTACAGGAACTGAATCAACAATTTTCACACCTGCCTTAAGACCATCTGGAAAAAAACTGCATCTTGAATAATTTGAAAACTGACTGGTGAAAAACTCCATTGCTTTCAGAGCAAATTCTAGACAGAAACTGTGGGAAGCTAATTCTACTGAGAGGAATAAAACTCAAGCCTTTGAGTTTTGAGATATGATGCTGCCAAAGATACTTGCATATCTCTTGTGTGGAAAATAAGATGAAAGCTGAAGTTAGAAATATTACTGGAAATGCCTCACTGTTGTCAGAAATCAACAGGTGCAAACTTATACTCTTCACTCACATCAGCACAGAGATGGAAATAACCTTGAGAAACTAATTAGGGGAAGAATGATGGTGGGCCAGCCCAACAGGGAATGATGAAGGAGGATATGGATAGACAGTGTGCAGCAATTCACCGGGAGATCAGTAGCTGAATGTTCAAAGCTAGCATTGACTAGGACTGGCTAACTGGAAACACCAGCACTTTCTCGCAAGCACTTGAACACAAATGCATCAATTTTGCTTAGCAAGTGTGCCACTAAACCACATCCAACTGTCCTAGGACAGAAAGATAATTATGTCATATCCGTGTAAAAGTAGAGTAATGACTCCATTTCAACTGGGCTTGCTGTTCCTTAAGGGAATGCTTAGCTTACCTTATTTAAGAACTTACCTGAAGAGGATACTACAAGACATTACAGCCTCACTTAATGAAGTCATAATGCACTCATGGATACATGCACAAGACTTTTAAGACAACATACTCTTTCATGAAGCTTTGCTGCTCTAAGGAAGAAATCAACATCCAGAAGAATGAGGCAAAATCCCCAGCGGTAGCTCGTACTCTGCCCATATTTGAAACCTCACTGCTGAATCAGCACCAAAACTTCCTTGGTTAATAGTGCCAGCTGCAAACATAGAGAAGTTCAGAAACAATAAATGCTAGAATACTTATTAGCAAAGAAAAAAATAATTCATTAGTAAATGCCGCTTATAATATTCCAGGAAGTCCTCATACCTCCTCTAGATATTTATCTTCACTCCCTCCCTGAAGAGAAAACATGATATTATAACCAGCAAGTGCAGAGCAGACAGTTCAGCAGTGTGGTAGACATATCAGGCACATGACTATCACACAATGACAGGATGTCTGTACATGAATTTATCTTGCTCTGTAGAATGAACTACATTAAATAAAAAATCAACATGGTTACAAGGTCAAACACTGTCAGACTTATGACCTGCCTCACTATTTACAGTTGGTTTGGAACCCTTATGCATCTCTGATACGGTCTTTAATGATGGACGCTCATGCCTCTTTTCCAACAAACCCAAATTCAGTGAAAATTGCTTGTTCCAATGAAAAACTTCTTTTTTTTTTAATAAACCCAGAGATATTATCTTTTCATAAAGGCACACTAGGGGAAAAAAAAAAAGAAGACAACTTTGCTCAGTCAGATAAATTATACCAGACAATCTCAAAGGCCATCTTACCCAGGGACAGCTCCTGCCCAGAAAACATGACTCTGCCAATTTTCTATTGGGACACTGACAAGACAAAGTAGGGTAAGGACAGTAAACTGCTTCTTTTCCAGAGGGGGAAAAGAGCACTTGAACTCTGTTCTTCCTAAATGATTACCCGTGCCCCTGAGGCTGACTGCAAGTGAAGGACCAAGCACTACAATTTTTGCATTATTACTGTTACGCCCTTCCTCTTATCACAGGACTTTAATAAAGGAAGAAGCAGATATTCTTGTGATCTAATGTACAAGACTAAGCCAGTGATATTAATACTCCAGAATATTCCCATATTTAGTCACCCACACAATACTGTTTAAGTGCAATACTGACAGGAAAGACTTGACATTATCTAATTAACATTAGTTGCGATGACATATTGCTTCTAGAAACGACATAATATTAATATTTATCACAAGAAAGAAATGCAAGCAGGCTCTGCTGTCAGTTTCTCACAAAAAATAAAAAAGTTAACAAAATACTCAACTTTTTTGTATGATTTTGAGTACTCCACAGGGGAGAATTCCAGTGGGTTTATCACTTAAACACTTCTGCTACAGGATTTCTGACAGATTGGCAGTAGTGACTCCCAAACTTATCGGTTACCTTTGAAAAGCCGTACTGCCAGACAAGAGAGAACAAACACGAATTTGTTATTCACTTACACCTACGCCCTGGTATGAACGTTAGCGGCCACGTACACAGAGACATCAGCTCTTCAATGCTGCCCCTTAGAGGACACATTCGAGAAATTCATCCCTCTCATGTCAAAAAGCCTTTGAAGACAATACCAGAACTTGATCAGGACAGCATAATGTTGTATCATTTGAAACCTATTGACTATTTTAATACTGACTGTTCACCAGTATGGCATACTAATATAAAACTCCTCAATCACTTTAAGAAATCGCCTTTGTGACAGCATTTTTTGTCAAAAAAATAACCTTGATTCCCCATACCACATTCATGCAAGTACCTAATGACATCCTGGTTTCAATTTTATGATTTTCTTCCTGCGGTCATCCACAATAATCCAAGAAAAAAGTGAAATCTCCAAACCTGTGCTAAATATTTTTCTTTTTTTTTTTTTTTAAGGTCTGTTTGCAATGCCAGCTAATTGCTTTAACATCACGAACTATATGCAGGCTGCAGTAGCTCCTGCTTGAACTCTCTAAATCGTGATTCTCATGTGAGAGTAACAGGAATGCCACCTTCACAGGCAGGCAGCAGGAAATACTCATCTTTAAGTTACCTGAATTACAGACTCCTGATAAAAATGTTTAAGATTCTAATCTTGCAAAATACGTCATCTCTATCTATGTGCAAAGCTCCATCATACTTTGAATGACTTTCCTTCAGATGAACAGTTAGATCTTGATGGCTGGTAACTGTTCATTTCAGATGAAATGTTATGAAACACAGAACTGCAATCTCTTGTAGCCTTCAATGGCATCATAAGAAAAGCTGTAAGATATTGGGGTAGCACATACATATTTTTGGGAAAATTGTATGTTCCAGGTTATAGTTCAGATCATCAGCTTGTCTGCCACTCAAGGATTACAAGTCTTCAAACACAGTGCAAAACTAGAAAATTATTATTGAAATACCTAAAATGAAAATTACTGCCATGCCATTCACTTAGTTACTACAGTTTTATAGCCATAAATAAAATGACAGTGGTTTGAAATGAGAAAAAATAGCTATTAATAAAGCCCATAATTCTTGACATGTTAAATCCAGTAACAGGGTGCTGTTTACTAGAACTTACAGGTTAATGAGATTTCAATTTACAGATTAATGAGATTTCAGTTTTAAAACATTGCTTTCAAAAGTTACAAAAACCATGGCACATAGACTTGACGGACTGCTTTTGCATTTTAAAAATGAAAAAAAAATTAAGAAAAAAGCTATTTCAAATATTTTTTCTCCTAATTTTTTTTACAAGCCATAATTTGCCATTATTACAGAATAGTGAAAATTGAGAAACATTGTGTAATTTCATGATGAACCCCCCCCCTTTTTAAAGTTCTGAATATCCAAATATTACAAGGTTTTTGCTATTCATCTGCACACTACCACTCACAGATTTCACCATAACCTCACTGAAGTCTCCTAAACCCAAGAAACAGACACAAGAAGTTGAAGCAGTAGGCTCCTATGAGACTGTAAGATGCTATGCAAAAGATTCATTCTTTTCTCCAAGATTTCAGGGAGAAATACTGAAAGCACATATCTGGAAGCCTCTAACACAGCCAACCAGAGATAGATGCATAACTGAAAACAATCTTTTCTTTGGAGCTGCTGAGAAATCTGCAGGAGGGCTCCTGGGGCATTTGGAACCTTTTGGAACCACGTATCAGACAACAGGAAAAAACCTGTCATCCCACTTGTTCTGAGAGTTCCCTTATTTTCACCCTGTTGATGGACCTGGGATAATTTATTATAACTACTAAGTCTGACCATAGAGTCTGACCACAGATTAACAGAATAAGCCACACTGTTACTAGCAACTTAACCTACATCATCAGTGGGTAAAATCATAAGAATTACTTTTTTTTACAGTAAAAATACTGCACATGGCACCCTTAAAAACCTACATTCTGTATTTCACTGTTTCAGCTTAGACTGTGATTCTAGTATATAAAATCAGTTATTACTTCTCAAATTCATAATCCTTTATAAGTCTTATCAGAACAGAGTATTTCCTTTTGTAGTTCTCCTGTACGTGCCAGCAGTAATGGAAATTCAAGATTGATGACAAATTGCTTGTTAGACTGTATCGTAGAGGATTGGAGTTATGGAGGCACAATGAAGTACCCCACTAGGTGTGAGAGTTCAAATTTCAAGGACTCTGCAGGCTTGAAAAGCTGGCATCAAACTGCTGATGAGAGCAAAGGGAGTTACACTGGTGTTTTCAAAAGCATAGTAACTGGAATCACACACTGCTGAATGACTGCTTGGGGTTTCCTGTCTTTCCCAAAGATATCTTTCTGAACCCTACTCCACTGTGTTTTTCTGAGGTCATGCACAAAGCAAGTCTAATGGTCAAATGTCTTCTTTTATTAGTAACACAAATTAAGTTCAAATGAAGCAAAACCATAGCCGTATGGTTTGGAACCCCGTGCACTCTGCCTTCCACCACTATTTCCCGTGAAGGTGGTGGCTTCCGGACCAGCCTCTCCAAAGTCTTTGTAAATGATCAAACAGGACAATTGCACTCTCAGAGTTTCCGCAGGTGTTGGGAACATGGACGACTCCTTTCTAAACCCACAACACGCTGATGTTCAAAGTAAGAGAACATGGCTTGTTGCCACATATTGTCCTACTTCAAGCACTGGTTTAATGTCTTCTTCTGTCTCTTCGCCAGCTGGCTGACAACAAGGACATCTGTTAGCGGATCAAAATGACTGATGTGATGCTGCAGTATCTGTTTTGGACCATTTTCATGCAAGAGAATAATCATCAGAGAATCTGCTGTGAATCTCGCACACAGTTTACTGATGCCCATTATTTTTGTCAACAGAACTCAGAACCAGGACCATAAAGGTGCACGACAAACATTTAGACATTCACTTCACTGTACTATGTTAAAAAATTTAAAATAATAGAAATGAAAAAGCTCAAATGCAACACTGATGAAATTTATTCTTCGCTAAGCAACGAACACCTAGCCTGTAGAGTTGGTAAAATGAGCAATACTGACGATAAAAACCAGTTGGGACAATTATCCTTCAAAAGCAAAAAAGGCAGAGATTTCTTTACCACTCAATTACAGTTTCAAGAATCTTAACCCCAATACAGGGTTCAGAATTAGATCTGGCCTAGCCAAGAAGGAAAACTACTTATACTGCTGAGTCCAGGATGCAGCATTGCCACCTTCACCTTGGAACTTTGATATCTGGCAACATCCTTTTGCTTCCCTCAGCCTAGTTCTCTCATTCTGATTTCACCCATTCGTTGTGCAGTATGCACCACCACACTGTAGTGTCCAGAGATCAAATACTTAGCAAATACTCACAAATTTGAGTGAACAAAGTAATGCAGTATTTCAGTAGGTTTACATATCCTCACAGCATAGTACAAACATTAGTTCCTGCTGATTAGATGTACATTAGGGTGATTTTCTTATTAAACCTCCAGGACATTAACTTTTCTTTTGTTCTACATGGTACAACACCGGTACATTCACAACAACCTGTTTTGAAGGTGTTTATTAGAAAATGTTCTCTGCTTAGTCTTTATATGTAAAGTGTGTTGCACTGCTTAAATGGTACTTTGCCAACTGTCCATAATTATTTTATCCATATATATGTAAATGTTACTTTATATTTCTCTACTGTGCAACATAAATAGCAACGGTATAGTCTTCAACTTAACAGGTTTTCTAGGCAGCAGGCGATGTGTCTACTGTTCAGACACGAGATCACACTTCTGGGATTTAGCATGCAATACTGGGAACAAGTCCCATATGATAGTCCCAACTTCTGGCATGAATCCATCCCGTGGCCTCTGGCCCTTATTGCACTATGGCATGGTTCCCTTATTTGTACAACGCAGTATAGTTATCTCCTGCTTTGCAGAAGTGCACAGTATTTTTTCATTAATATTTCTTTAAACACTTCAAGAATCACATAGGAAGGACTATGCATTACTGTGTGAGCTATGGTTCTTAGTTACAGGTAGGAAGGTTATGCAGTAGAGAAATGAGGGCTGCAAAGGTGTCTTTTGATTCACAACCAAGCACGGATTCAGGCCAATTTCCCAGCTGCTGGCAGATACATGGTGCTGACAGAGTAGCCAGGAAATAATGGGACACAGAGAAGTTCTCCAGGTCATGCTCGTGGGTCACACACTGTGTTGACAGCAAGGACAGTGCTCTGCAGACCCTGGGCCTGACTCAGAGACAGGCAGGCCAGGAGACTCACACTGACCTGAGTTCTAGAGAATTAATGGATTTCTCAACAGGTATATTCAGATAACACACGATTAAGAACCCTACAATCAATCCCCAAATAAGAATGGGGACAATATGAGAAACAAAAATTTATAGTCATTTGAACAAGGTCTTTAATATTATTTGGGTAGAGAAACAAAGTATTAAAAACTCGGAAAACCTCTGTCTTTGTCCTGAAGATCTAGTGCTGTTTCAGATCATTCTGAGAAAATTCCAGATTTGGCATCCAAGTCAAGGCATGACACCATGAAGAAAGAAATGACAGATCTCAGTGGCTCATGTGCCAACCAACACAAATTGTTGGTTGTCAGAGTCCTACCTTTTAGCTATGTTTTTTTACTGCTATGTGTCTGCAAAGCTGAAAGAAATGCAAGTCAGGTGCAGTAGTAGCTTGTTTCCAGGAGTCTGCAGACAGTTGTTACTTATTTCACTCTTCATGACTTCATTTGGGTGCTATTTCTGCAGAAGCCTTCAGCTATTCAACGCTGAGCCTGCCACGCTCTTCCACTATTTCCGATCTTTTCTAATTACAGCCTAAAATTGCTATTGCCCTCACTCCTCAGTTTGATGTTCTCCAAGTTTCCACATCCCATAGGTACTCATAAATGCTTCCCACCCCAACAAGAACTGCTGAATTTTCAATAGCGGTTGTATTTCCAGGTATTTCCAGGCTCCTGTGCACTCCATTGGAAAAAAAAAGTTCCCGTATGAACACTTTGAAAACTGAAGAGAGATGATTCTCTAGCCCTTATCTGATCCTGGATTTGATGTCTTCATGCAAAACAGAACTCACTGCCTAGAAGACGTGACATTTTTGCCCAATTATGCTTTCTTTCTTATGACATCAAAACCAGAAAGATTTCAATGATTTTGCTTTCTCCCATAAAGCAGATGTTCTTGAATGGTATTTTGGAGTGCACTGTACCAGTATCACACCACGATTTTATACCTTGATTGTACCTGCAATATAAAAAGAATACAAACAGCATTGATTCCTTTCTGAGACTATCATTCTTTCCAATCTTGTTTACAGGAACCTCTGAATTCTTGCCCCTTTTGCAGGTAGAATCAAACATACTGGATCCTTAACACAGCTGGGGACTGTCATCAGTATTTTAATATGTCAACATTTCAAACAATTTAATGTACTGATCCCAAGCAAAGGCAATACTCGTCTAAAATCCCCTGAAGTGCTTTCCAGTGACTTGAGCTAACTGGATTAGCTATAGCAGAAAGCACATACACTGAGGTAAGAATACACAAATGGTAAGGAAATCTTGCTTTCCTGTCTAGCTCGCAATCCTCTGCACCAGCAAGCGAGATAAGCCCAGGCTGAGGGTAGCATTTAACCCACGAGCTGAGGACCAATGACCTAAGAAGTACTTAGCTGATTAGAAGTACTCTAGTTGATTAGGGTGCCCCTTCTCATTATGCCACAAGTGAGATAAGTACAATCTGGGTAAAGCTGATGTAACTGCTGCTGCTGTTACTAAGAGAATTATCATCACGCTGAATGTTCAGCCCTATGTGGTTCACAATTCTCTGTTTCAGGTATAAGCAAGATTCTCTGCAAACCAGGTATGATCCTCAGGCTTCCCCCAACATGTCACTCACATTTTTTTCATTGGCCAGGTGTCTGTGTTGTTGGACAAACAGAGTCAGATGTTATGCTCGGAACTTCAGCAGATTCTTTTCTTCCCTTGTTTTCCAAGTGCTTGGCTTCCCACTGCTGAATAAGCAAATAGAAATTAACATTCTGTCCTTCTTATGAACTTCCCGAGATCTTGTTAAAATTTTACCATCCTAGAATTTGACAAACATGTTCCTACAGATAAACTGGGGATTTCCATGTGTACAGTAATAGATTTTGGCTGGTGAAAGGGCAGCCAACTGCCAATAGCCAACCCTCTGACCTTTGGATGGTCTTTTAGCATGGCAATGTCTCTGCAGAATATAAATGGTCTAGTTGAGTAGCTAAAAAAAGATCAAGGCCAAGTCAAAGTCGTGATTAGACAGCAAGTCCCAAATAACTCTTGAATATAACAGCAAGGGAGGATTTAGTGATAGTTTAATACAGACTAAGATTTATGTATATATTCATAATCACAAACACACGTGTATGTTTTAGCTTTAGTGATATTGTGGCTTTAAAAAATGTAGTTAGCATACGCTTCAATAAAGGCACTGTTCCATCAGGGTGTTTCCAGAAATATTTGAAGATAGCATTAAGGCAGCACTGCTGCGGAGAGACTGCTGCACTGTCTCCCTTCACCTCTCCTTGTGCCAGCCCAAGGCTCTGCACAGCCATGGGGAGAGCGGGAAAGCTGAAAGCTGGCCAGACTTCTTTTGGGTTAGTCTTAATGCAGATCAGTTCCCTAATCTGGTTCATCACATGGGTGCACAAATTTTTGGCAAGAGAGGATTTGAGAGAAGGGGACGGAGAATGCAGAGGTGAAACAAGCAGCCAGCATTGGGACTGCCTTTGTGGTCATGGTCCTTGCTTAAAATACCAGACCTAGAATGTGGAATCATTGAACACCACTCTCTTTATGACTGCTATATTATGAGTAGAAGCAAACATGGGTGAATTTACTTCAAGCAAAAGCAACACTTAGGAAGAATTCTAAACTGGAGTGAATCAGACAGTTGAAGTGCTGAATAAGTGTTGTTTTTCACCCCCAAGTTGCTTATTTTACTCAAGCAGAGTTGACCTAACAAGAAGTGCCATGCAATGCGGTGATGGTTACTGTTGTCCTGCACAAGCTGACTTTGCTTTTTGCTGTAGTTGCAACATTATGCAAGCTACATTTCCTGTATATAATCACTTGAGAGACTAATTAAATAACAGCATTTTAATTATTGAAGAGTCAGAAAGGGAATGTCACCTTCTTAGCGGGATGGCTGCTCACAAGGTTAACAGACCACATTGCCGGACAACAATAACCCTTGATTTAATTTCTGAACTAACATTTACTAAGGTTCTGACAAGAGGCCATCCCTGAAAAATCAGAGAACAGAATTCAGAAGTTATGAAGAGATAAATATTCAGCCTTTCTTGTTACGGAAAGGTTATAATGAATGTAAACTTGAGAAGTGTTTTTAACAGTAAAGTACCATTTCTTTAGGATCCTACATACTATCGTCTTGATTCCTCTGTTACTTATCTTGGTGAAAATCAAGGAAGGAGAATAATACCAATGTATACCAATGAGCTGTGAAACATTATTGATACAAACCAATACCGTTTGGGGCATCATAATTTAAGCCAAATTAGCAACCCACCTAGGCAAGGGATAGGATCCTACAGGAAAAGAGCCATGGACTTCTTGGCTGAAGACTGCCAAATTTCCAGGAAGCCATTTCATCATTTAACCACCCTATTTCCTATCTGGGAAAAAAATGTACTCATGTTAAATCCTGCAACAATGAGGTAGCTACATCCAGATGATGGCATTAGAGAATACAAAATGTCTGGTTAAAAAATGACAAAACTTTTAAGTGTTGATGAATCACTAGAGACTTGCTTGAGGTCATGCAGGGTATTAGTCACAGAGAACCAAAACACACCCTGCAGTTACTGATCAGCAGTCTAACCACTTGAACCACCTTTTCTCTCTACCCTAAAATGAATGTGTCTGACTAGATTGCATTCAACTACTGATATAATGCCCATGACTTCATGCTCATGACAGTGAGAAGTCTTCTGCATTGACTTAGGACTAAGTGCCTCCTCTGATCTCCATGGCTGACAACAGATGACAGAAGTTGTGTTATAGAAGACAGTTTCTGGTGTCTTGGCAGTAGAACAGGATGGACATTTCCTTCTTTCCTTGCTACACTGCGATGCAGATACATTGGAAGAGAGGGATAACTGAGCTTATGCTCCCTATGACAAACCTCAGTGACAGGACAAGGGGCAACAGGTGCAAACTGGAGCATAGGAGGTTCCATGTTAACACAAGGAAAAACTTTTCCACTGTGAGGGTGACAGACCACTGGAACAGGCTGCCCAGAGAGGTTGTGGAGTCTCCTTCTCTCGAGACATTCAAAACCCAACTGGAAACATTCCTGTGTGATGTACTCTAAGTGGTTCTGCCCTGGCAGGGGGGTTGGACTGGATGATCTTTCAAGGTCCCTTCCAACCTCTAATATTCCGTGAATCTGTGAAGTGCCCGCACTCCTTGGTCATGATAGTCAGGGCTGAATAGGTTCCCTCCTCTGCTCCAAGTGGCATCTGACTCTAAGTATGTCTACCAAAACTGCACATAGATTTTTTTGAAGTTCATTCATGAGGTGCTTTATGTAGTTTTGCTTTCTATCACCACTCTTTTTTACACTGCCATGACATGTTACAGGTTAAAACTGATTGAATTTTAAGAATTACAGGGCAGTAAAATTAACCCAAGTGTGTCCTCTTAAGGTTGCTTAAGCAACACATATCAAGTGATGTAATTAACCTTGCAGGCAGCCCATGCGTGCTGCAGAGGTGGAGCAACGCAGCGTGTGTTGGTTTACAGGCTCAGATACTGCATGGCCTAAACGCAGCCAGTAGAAACAAGGCCTTGAAGTTCTCGTCTTGAAACATCATGCTTGATGTTGTGTGGCACAAAAGCAAAGCTAATAAAACTCACCAAGCCTAAAGCAGCTCCATATAGAAGCAGGTGCACCGTCTCCTGGCTGGTCCTCAGGTACTTGTAGAGATGCAAGGTGAGCCTCCAAAGTACTCTTCTTAAGCGTCTCCTGTAGCATGCATATTACTGGGCATGACCCTGGATAACAAGGACTTGACTGTACTTAGCCTTCGTATCATCTGTACAAGTCAGGTATGCAGTAAGCCAAATCCTTGACTGGACTCTGCAAAGTTTTATGATCATATTTTGTCATCGGATGGTAATGAAGGCTTTTACCTGTTTCTGAAAAACATCAGCTAGGCTCTTTTCCTTTTAAATAAATGACATACATGTTACATAAACACTGTAAAAGTGTAGAAGAACCATCGACTTCTGTTGGTTTCATTTCACCCAAAGCAAAACGCACGGGACAAGCCACTCATCCCTCAAGGCAGCAGCCTCTGAACGCGACCCGCTCTCGCAATCTTCATTCTCTTCTAGAAACCCAGAGGCCTTTATCTGGCGGCCGGGCTGTGGGCCAGGCGGGCTTCTGGGGGCTCGGCCGGCACTGCGAGGACGGACAGACACACAGACAGACAGACAGACAGCCGTCAGGCGAGAGGGTGTGTTGCGGCACCCGGCGTTCGGGAAGCGGGCCCGACGGAGGAGCAAAGGGCTCCGCGGGAGCTGAAAGCCGGAGCCTGAGCGCCACCCCCCGCCCGTCCTGAGGAGAAGCGGAAAACACCGCCCGGGCTCGGCAGCGCCTCAGGCCGCCGAACCGCCCCTGCGCCCCGCCCCGCCATCGACCTCCCCTGGGCGCAACTCCTGCTGCCTGCGGGCGGCCTGGCCGCCCCATCGCGCCTGCGCCTTCCCTTTCTCCCGTCGTTCCCGGCGCAGCGCCGTGCCTTGCAGGAGCGGAGCGGAGCGGAGCGGAGATGGCGCTGCACGTCCCCAAGGCCCCGGGCTTCGCCCAGATGCTCAAGGAGGGAGCGAAGGTGAGGGCAGCGCCGGGCAGGCGCTGCTCCCTCAGGAGGATGGGGG
>VWZZ01008422.1:18589-53191 GCA_013399095.1 Psophia crepitans | reverse complement strand
TTTTTTGGGGTGGGGGGGTGGTTTATAGGTGGCGGTCAGCAAAATTGCACCGGCAGCTGTAGGGTTTAGGTGTTCGGCAGCGTCCCGCTTCTTACGTACGTCCCTATACTCTCTGGTACGGCGCCTGTAATAAAATTGTCTTTGCCGGTGGTGTAGAGTAATGTAACGTTTCCTTATGTTCCCTTTACGTAAATCCATTTTCATTATATTTAAGGTTAACATAATGTAGATTTTTTTTTTATGGTGGTCGAGGATGGTGCCTGATAAAGCAGAAGCTTTCTTTGAAAAAGTGGGCAGCAAGCAAGGTGGTGGTTTTTTTATTGCAGGGGAAAATAAAATAAGAACATTTCTGGTTGCTGCTGCCTGACAGAAGGGAAAGCGAAGTCAGCAGCTCGGAAATCCCGCTGGATTTTCTTGTCGGAACGTTCCTTGGGGACCCAGAAGGGCGTGTGTGAGGGGCAGGGGGAGAGCGGGGGAACAAAGGGCATCAGCTGCCGGTTCGCTGGTATAGAACGCAACAGCAGGAGCCGTCCCTTGCAAAACAAGGAGGCAGCTGGCATTCTGCAATGTTAGCTTAGTGTTTAGAGAGTAAATATTAATAGAAGGTACCTTTCTCCCTTCTCTTACGGGCCACACCGTAGGTTTGCCTATATTCTTTCTTAAGGCCCTTTCTGGGGACCCCTCTGTTTCTTAAGGCTTCCCAACTGAAGCCAGGCTGTTTGGCTTCTCAAATATTTTATGAATCACTCTGCTTCTGAATTTTCAAACTGCAAGTGTTAACTACGTTAATCAAAAACTTTCACGGACTCAGTAGATGATTGTTACTTCGATGAGAAATGATTTGTTCATCCCTTTTTGTTAGAAAGCCTACATCTGAGCAGAACGTTTTTCTTTTTAGCATTATTCAGGACTAGAAGAAGCTGTCTATAGGAACATCCAGGCATGCAAAGAACTCGCTCAAACCACCCGTACAGCTTATGGACCAAATGGTAAATAAATCCTAAAATTATTGTAGTGTTTCTGAACAAAATGTTATGTTTGAAGACTAAGCCTACCTTGACAAAGTAACAACTGCTTGTTTCTTGAGGAAACACAGTGGACTCTACAACTCTTAGTATACAGATCAGACTGTCTGATTAGCTCTTAAGTTAGGCACAGTGTACCCTGCCTTTCCCAGGTTTTGCTACCAGTTGCTGTGTCCTCTTTGCTATCTTACTGCTTTGTGGAAAACCTACAAAAATTAAAGGAAAGGTAATAACTTGGTAGATAGTCATAATGAATATGTATCTGTCTGGTCAGATAGACCAAAACAGAAGGTGTTCTCCAGTATCAGTTGATTAAATGATGTACTAATATTCTGAAGAGAAAACTCTTATTCAGAAATCATTAATTTCTCCTTAATGTAAAACACTCCTAGGCTAAAAGAAAAATCTTTTAGGTTCTTACATTATAAATAGGGCTAATGTTTTAATGTGTAGGATAAATACTGATCCATAACTTTGAGTTCTGTGTACAAAATTATGTTTGCCTAATGAATGATTTTTTAATTTTTTTTTCGTCTGTTAGGAATGAACAAAATGGTTATCAATCATCTGGAGAAACTTTTTGTTACAAATGATGCCGCTACTATCTTGAGAGAGCTGGAGGTAAATTTTCCTGCCTCAGAAAATGTCAGTTGTGAAGTAGTGTTTCTGTTCACAGGCTGCTCTGCTTCTGAGTGTTAATAATGAAATACGTGTCACCCTGCCAGATGATTTACGTATGTCATTTTGTAAATAATTTACGTTTTTCACTGGATTCGAGTAAAGTCAATGGGTTATATCCACAGTGAGGATTAGTAGTTGCAGGGGATACGTAATGGTTGTCTACTTTTTTCCGCAAAACCAGTGTAGGTTTAGAAGAGGGTATGTCTAGACAGTGCAGTGTTTGGGAAACTCTGAATGTAATAGTTGCATTAGTCTCCCAGTGTTGGTGGCTGCTGTGTTTTCCTCTCTGCTTAGAATGTGTTAATTAGATTTAAGAAACTGAGGATGTAGCGGTGTCTTCCTGTGAATACAGTAAAGTGTAAAAAGACTGACTTGTCCTAACTTTTTCCTCTTACTATCAAGTTTATATGTGCATCACAACACAAAAAATGTTTTACTGAATTCTGTATTTAAATGATAGAATGTAAGTATTAAGTATTTTCTTACTTAATGCATTGTGTTAGTGTTTGGTATAAGTAGAATAACTGTGGAAGTCTTGATTCTGTTTTTAAATAATAAAATCAAGCAGAGCTTGATTGTGAAGCCACTGCATCCTGAAGAAAAAAAAAAAGTCCATAACCAATATCAAGGATGTCTAATTCATGTTGTAGGGGGAGTGTTTAGTTACCTGATTTTTTTTTTCATATATGTTTGTACTTTTGCTTACTTGTTAGTAACTAAGATGTGTAACTTCTTTTAAAGGTCCAGCATCCTGCTGCAAAAATGCTTGTGATGGCTTCCCACATGCAAGAGCAAGAAGTTGGAGACGGAACAAACTTTGTCCTTGTTTTTGCTGGAGTTCTTCTGGAGTTAGCAGAAGACCTTCTGAGGATGGGGTTATCAGTCTCGGAGGCAAGTTATATTGTTATTACAATTTACACAGCTTGAATTCAGATTACTTTTGGTCAATATTCTTGGGTCATAATATTGTGAATCATCTGCTTCCTTCTGAACTAATTTTTTAGACGGAGATGTATGAAGAACAGCATATGTTTTGCTGCTTGTAATTGCTTGCTTCTCTTGTAAGCTTTTGCCGATGACTTTTGGAACAGGAGATACAAGCAATATAAATGCATAGTGAAGTGATGTAGTAAGTATTTGTCACTTGGTGCACAGGTCATTGAAGGATACGAAAAGGCTTGCAAGAAAGCCCTGGAAATTCTTCCAGACTTGGTGTGCTGTTCTGCAAAGAACCTTCGAGATGTTGAAGAAGTGGCTTCGCTGTTGCACACCTCAGTGATGAGCAAACAGTATGGCAATGAACATTTTTTGGCAAAGCTTATTGCTCAGGCCTGTGGTAAGTGAGCAAGAACATATATACGCATGCATCTAAAAAACTGAGTAGGTTTGCTTATGATCATTACTACTGTCTTCATGCAAGATAAAAAGTACGGTTAGTTTATCAGGTTGAACTGGATGGAATGCTTAAGCCTCTGAAATGAGTATAATCTTTCTTGTGTTGAACTCTTCATTGGCATTGTGGCTCAGAAAAGATCAGTGTTTTCTACCAGATGTTTATAAAAAGAGCTTTCTAGTCTTTTTAGAGTATAAACCCATCTTTCTTCCTCTTGTTTATCGTTGGGAAGATGTCATACACTACAGATGAATTGCCACAGAACAATGGAAGTGAGACTGTAGTTATGTTGAGTTGTTGTTTTCTCCCTTTAGATTGCCAAGAAAAGAAAATCACGTCTGGCTTTAGTGTTTTCTCAAAATGTTCTGTGTCAGACTTCACTCTTGTATGTACGTGTGTAAATGGATATTCAGACTTAATTAACTGAGCAGTCTGAATAGATGTTGCTTTCTGCTTACTACATTGTAAAAATAAAATTTCTGTTTCTCTTGATGCAAGTTATTAGCAGATGATAATTGCCTTAAGTTTAAGCAGGCCTCTCAAGCCATTACGTTTTAGTACTTCAGAAAAATTCCACATATTACTTATAGTTCTCATTGTTACGCTTTATTCATTAAGCAACACAAATTATTTTTTCTTTTTTTCCTCTGCCTAACAGTTTCTATTCTTCCTGATTCTGGTCATTTCAACGTTGATAACATCAGAGTGTGCAAAATTGTGGTAAGTTGGAAGTAGCTAGCTTTACTGCATTATTAAGGTAAACAATTTAATTGAAGTTAATATTTAGATCTTTGAACTTTGAAAGTGCCTATTCTATCTTAATCTCTTAATTATACACAGGGATGTTAATTGAGTCTCTGTTGTAGAAGCAGTCTTGAGATCGGGCTAAGGTGCGGGCTGGTGGAAATGTCGTATTTCTAATCTTGCGTTCTTTTTGTTAGGCCTCAGTATGGCGTGTAGGATTGCAGCAAGTGTGAGTTTCGCTGTGTTTTTTCCCCTGCTAGTAAATACAAAACAGGTTGAACCCAGAAAATGAACGTCACAGGCCTTAACCTGGACCACCAGCTAGTCTTGAAATGGGAGCCTGTGAGAGAATGTTTGATGTTGCTAAATCAGCTCAAGTCTTATTTCTTAATTCCGCAATGAAAACTGAAGTTTCTGTGTTCAAATGAGTGCACGGATGGCTTTTCGTAAAGAGTAGTGCAGCTTTCTCACAATAAATGATCAATACTACGATTTTCCCCCGTTTCGTTTCTTTCCTTTCAGGGTGCTGGTATCTCTGCTTCCTCAGTACTGCACGGCATGGTTTTTAAAAAAGAAACTGAAGGAGATGTCACTTCTGTCAAAGATGCAAAAATAGCTGTGTATTCCTGCCCTTTTGATGGTATGATAACTGAAACTAAGGTATGTACAAGCTCAAAATAAGTTATGTATCTATTTATTCTTCTGTGCTCTTATTTTTAGACTTGACTATAAATATTCTTGACACTTGGTGATTGAGATATTTTTGATAATACTGAGTTCACTAGTTTAAAAAAGTTCATAGAAAACGTCTAAACCTAATTTTGTTTTACAGGGGTTTCAGAGGTTGGGGAGTGGTTGGTTTTGTTGGGTTATTTGAGCCAAACTATATGATAGAATGTCTGAACTTCAAGGTTGTCTAGAAATGTTGGAATTGCCGTTTTTTTGACTTGTTTTACCCCCTTGCCTGGGAAGGGTAGTGGTATTATTTCGTTCAGCCTGAAGAAGAGAAGGCTCTGGGGAGTCCTGATTGCGGCTTTCCAATACCTAAAGGAGACCTACAGTAAAGCTGGAGAGGGGCTGTTTATCAGGGAGTGCAGTGACAGGACAAGTGTAGTGACAGAACAAGGGGTAATGGGTTTAAACTAAAAGAGGGGAGATTTAGATTAGACATTAGGAAGAAACTCTTCCCTGTGAGGGCGGTGAGGCACTGGCACAGGGTGCCCAGAGAAGCTGTGGCTGCCCCCTCCCTGGCAGTGTTCAAGGCCAGGCTGGATGGGGCTTTGGGCAACCTGGTCTGGTGGGGGATGTCCCTGCCCATGGCAGGGGGTTGGAAGTAGATGGTCTTTGAGGTCCCTTCCAACCCAAACCATTCTGTGATTCTGTGATTATAAAATAGGATGACTTGAGGTTTATGGATAGGTCGGGAGACAAAATGGTTTGTCAAAAACTTTTAGGCATGTAGTTAATGCTGAATTGATATAACAGTGTCTGTGTTTTACTAGGGCACCGTACTTATAAAGAATGCTGAAGAACTGATGAATTTCAGTAAGGGAGAAGAAAATCTAATGGATTTGCAAGTCAAAGCTATTGCTGATAGTGGTGCAAATGTAGTAGTGACAGGTGGCAAAGTGGCAGACATGGCACTTCATTATGCCAACAAGTACAATCTCATGTTAGTCAGGTAAGTACTAGAAGAGCATAAAAACGTGATCTACCTACCAGGTTTATGAAATGTACTTGCCGTATTGTCTCTTGCCTCTCAAACAAATTAGAAACAAAATATTGCAGACTGTTTGGTTTTCTAGTGTATGAAAATGTGAGCTGCAATTCAGTTGTGTCGTAGCTTATGTTTCTTGACAGTATTTCACCTCTTTTCTGACAGCTAATTGGGGAGTAACTTGTGTATGTAGTACTGTTGTTCTGGCTTAAGTGCCTTTACAGCACATCTGAAATCAAAAATATAAAAATTTGTGGATGTAGTAAAGAGGGATGTGGCCTCAAAGGTGTGTAAGACTATACCGTAGGTTCTTCCTGGTCACAGTACTCATGTGACTCTTTAGCAATGATGAGATGCATCACTGTGTGCGTCACTAACGTACTGATGGATGGAAGAACTAATTCTTAATACTGTTCTGTCATTTTTGTGGGACTTAAATGTTTTTATCTATAAATCATATTCATACGTCCTTGAAATACATTCTGCACAGCATAAAGTCAAATTAGTAGCAGCAGCTCCCACTTCTCACACAAATAAGTGGTCCTTTGTTGAGAGCTGTAACTTTATTGGTGATGTCCAAAAAGCTTGAACTTCTGGAAGTGCAGCATGATACTGTGAGGTCTTGAATGATTATTATAGAGATGTTGTAAAGATCAGTTCAAGTCTTAGGCACTAGAAGATGAAGTTTGACAATTTCCATGTATTTGACCTACTAATGGATTTTTAAATTCTTGAAAAATAGTCTTTGGATGTTGTCTTTGAAAACAGATCGTTTTAACTTGAAAAAATAGATGAGTGTATTTTGTAACTTGATATTTATTTTTAAAACTTGATATTTTGGTAGATACTAGTTTACAAAGTGCTGCCAAGTTAAGAGAATGCTTACTTGTATGTGTTAACATTTGTTCTGGAAACTTGTTTTTAAAGGTTGAATTCAAAGTGGGATCTGAGAAGATTGTGCAAAACTGTTGGTGCAACAGCCCTTCCCAGACTGGTATGGACTTTTCAAATGAGGAGCGGAAGGGAGAGGACCGATGGGCAGGTTCACCTCTTAACTCTCGTGGTTTTTTTTCCAGACTCCCCCTACTCTAGAAGAAATGGGTCACTGTGACAGCGTGTATTTATCAGAGGTTGGGGATACGCAAGTTGTTGTGTTTAAGCACGGTATGTATGTTCTGTACAGCTCCTAATGCCACTGTTCTAGATGTACATGAACTTAACTCAGTAATGCACCCGTCTGTCTGAACAGAAAAGGAGGATGCTGCCATTTCTACTATACTCATTCGTGGCTCTACAGACAATCTGATGGATGACATAGAGAGAGCAGTGGATGATGGTGTAAATACTTTCAAAGTCCTCACAAGGGTAAGTAAGCAGAACGCTTAACAAAACTGAGCTATGGAGCAGTTTGAGGCAAGACTCACACTTGGTTTGTGCTTGTTTGCTACAAAGGCTGTACCAGATATTTACACTATCAGCTTAGGAACCTTCTTGAGGTCTAGAGAAGGCTGTTTAGTATTGACGAGTTAGAGGGCTGTGTATAAAAGATAGCTGCCGACATCCTTGTGAATACCCTGTACATAAAAGAATGGTGCTCAGCATGTACTGCACTCAGTTTTCCAGCAATGAGGTGGCTTCTTGAAGATAGATTAGTTCTGCCACTTTCTAATGCTAGTTGGCTCTTTGAGTGTTTCCCTAAACGCTTTGTAATGTTCTGTGGAAACCAGGTGCAGAAGAAAAGCCAGATAGCTTTGTTTGTCACTGGGGATCGGGAGGAACTGACCAGTTGCAAACTAAATCTCTAGTTTGCTGGTGACAAGACACCCACATACTGCAGACAGGCTCTGTAGATGGAAGAACTCAGTTCTTCAGAGCGTTTTCTGAGCAGCTTGTTTGGACTTCAATGTTGTTTTCCTGCTGCATTAGAAAAAATAAATACGTATTTACTGGGATGGTGGCATGCAAAGTGCAAGCTTCTGTTTGACACTTAATGTCCTGTACCTGCCAAGAGATGCACATTGATTCAGAGTAGAGAAACAGCCATAGACTGTGCATTTATGATTGTCTGCAGAAGTTGTCCTGACTTCTGATTCATGGTGACTGCTGTTCTGTATAAAATGATTGGGAGTTCATAAGTGGATGCCGGTTTGCCAAACAATACACAAAACCATTACTTTAAAAAAAAAAAAAAGGGGGAGGGGGAGGGGGGACAGCAAGCAAAATACCACCACCCAACACCTTGTGATACCTGGTGACATATTAAACTTGGTGTATAGTAGATTGGTTCCCTGCATGATATTTCCCAACAAGTTAATGGAAAAGATAACAAAATGTAGAAGTTTCAGTAGTAAGCAAAGAGTTGATCTTTTTTTTTTTAAAAAAAACAACAAGCAAACAAGCATCAAAAGACCCCAGACACAAACCCCACTGCATTACTGCTGTCCTTTGAAGAAAAAGGGCTTATTTTGTAAAAAGACACTTGGAATGAATGAGTAGATTCTGGTAAATTTCTACTACAATGCGTGTTTGTTCTGAAGCGGATTCCTAGTAAGTCTGTGTGAGATAAAGTTCTATTGTGTTCTTCTCGATAGAGTATATAAATTCTAAAAAGTAAAAATGAATATAATGCTGTAAGCAGCACTTTGCATTTTGGGATGGTCTCTTCACAGGATAAACGTCTTGTTCCTGGAGGTGGTGCAACAGAGATTGAATTAGCCAAGCAGATCACATCTTATGGAGAGGTATGGCAAATGAGCTTTTGGACTCTTTATATACCTACACACACGTATATGTACTTAAATATATACTTGACTTCTAAAAATATATATGTATTATTTTATACCAAAATATATGTGTGTATTAATGCAAGTAAGTGAATTAAAATTGTGGGGGGGAAAATACTTCCCTGTTTTATGGTGCTTGAAATGCTGACATGGTTTTCAACTTCATTTCAGACATGTCCTGGGCTCGACCAGTATGCCATCAAGAAGTTTGCTGAGGCATTTGAAGCCATTCCTCGAGCACTGGCAGAAAACTCTGGTGTAAAGGCTAATGAGGTCATCTCCAAGCTTTATGCTGTCCATCAGGAAGGGAACAAAAATGTTGGATTTGATATTGAGGTAAATAGCCTCTTGCGTTACTTGGCGTGTTACTGCGAAATGGGTTATATTTAAACGTGCTTTTATCAGTATGAAGTATTTATAGACTTAATTTAAATCATTGAAGTTCTGTGTTGCACAGCCTAGAAGAATAACTTAGAATGGTAATACTCAACTGTGGGGTTTTTTTTTCATGATTGAGCGGCTAAATTCAGTGTTTTATAGGTGCCTTATGTAGGAGGTAAAGTGAGATACTGAACTGATGTGATGGCAAATTAAAAAGTAACTACTTAAGTTTTCCTGCTAATGGATTAGGAATGAAGGTTTTCTGAAGAAAGAAGATGAGAAAAGTGATGTGTTCCAAATCTGTAACCTTGAAAACCCAATAACTTCGTAGGTAGAAGCCTCAGCCAGTTTGAATCATGTTTTTCCCCCCGTCTGACAGGCCGAAGCTGCTGCTGTGAAGGATATGTTGGAAGCTGGCGTGTTAGACACGTACCTTGGAAAGTCCTGGGGTATCAAGCTAGCTACAAATGCAGCAGTAACTGTCCTCAGGGTAGACCAGGTAAGGTTGCAAGTTACTTGGGTGCTGAACTGAAACCATTAACGTGCGCAGAAGACTAATGCAAAATATGTGAATCTTCTGGGAATGCAAGGCATAAAAACAGGGTCCTTGAAAACCTGGTTTGTTTATTTCTGAAAGCCAGGACATAGTTTGTTCAAGAGCTCCTAACTTGGGATGTTGCAGTGTTGTTGCTTCCATAGGAGCACTATTAATATTTCTAGTTTGTTTTGTTGGGTTTTTTTTTAAAGATTTGACTGTTGATACTCTTACCCAGAAGGTTATCCTAACTTAAAGGAACAAGATTTAACACAAGAAACCCTCTGTCATATATTGTTTTTACATGAAAATCCAACTTTTAGGAAAAGTGGAGGTTATAATCTTAATGACAAAAATCTTAACTTTATCTATCTTGTGGAACTGTAGCAAAAATGTATTTGCATGTAAAATTTCTGTAGATTATTATGGCAAAAGCAGCAGGCGGTCCAAAAGCCCCTAAGCAACAAGGACATTGGGATAAGGATGACTGGAAAGATGAGCCTGAAAAATAGTATGCAGTAAGCTCTGTGTGTCTAGCAGAGAGGTGTCTGTGTGTGAGTGCATGCACGAGTATCTTGACAAGCACACGGCAGATGAGATCTTTCTTGAGGACGCGTAACACTGCTGTCTTGTGTGTGCTGAACTGCTGCATTTTCTATTTGTGCCTTTGCGAATGAATCTTACTCCTAAAATCAAATTTTCATTGAAGGGACGACAAGTGCGGTTGTAGCTTTACCTTACTCATCACCGTAGCAAGTGCAGAAAACGAGCCTTTAACATGGTAGCACTAGTGGGCTTTTTGCTTTTAAGGTTGGATGTTCAGACTTGTTAATGCAGAACAGTAGCTTTGATAATTCCTCTTTCTGTAGTGTGCATCCTGTAAACCAGTCACTCGTTAGCCTGTTGAAGCACTCACTTTCTGTAGACTAACTGCAGTCTTAATTTGCATGCAAAAATGAGCTAAAAGCCCTATTCTGTATATCAGGGCTCAGCTTCTGCACTGTCAAGAAAAAAAAAAACTAATTTGTGAACATCCCAATTAGAAGGGTAACAATATTCACTGGCTTAGGTTCAGAGTGGGGGAGCTGCATGAGCGTAGTGGATGGTGACAGTCGGCATTGTAGGGGTAGGGCTGTGGCTCAGAGGAGAGGCAAGGGCCTGATTCTAATCTCTTTCTTTTTTCTTTTTTTTTTTTCTACTTCCCTCCTGTCTTCAAGATCATTATGGCAAAACCAGCTGGTGGCCCTAAACCTCCATCAGGAAAGAAGGACTGGGATGAAGACCAAAATGATTGAACAATTTAACTGTACTACTTTAAATGACATGATTATGTGAGGTTTTTTAATATTCTAGTTGGAGCCTGTCACCGTGTTTTGCTGTGTTGCCTTTAAGTTATGAACGGTGTCCAATGGAGTGCAGGACTTGAAACACTTCAATAAATGTACTCACTGTTAAAATGTTTTGTTTGGATGTGGTGTAACACGGTTATTGCCAGGGAGAAGGTGCAGGCACATGTGGGGGTGGTGGGCTAGCCTTAGCACCTCTCCCCCATGAGTTGAAAAAGCTCGTGTTGAGATAAGGACAAGGGGATCACTTACGGATTACTGTCACAGGCAAAAGCTGTGGAAAATTAATTCATTGCTAATTAAAGATTTGGGACAGCGAGAAACAAGGACAAAAACTAAACCCCCCCTCTCTTCACCTCCCCTTCTTCCCAGGCTCAGCTGTACTCCTTCATTCCCCACTCCTCTGTGTCTTCCCTCTGTGTGCTGCAGGGGTTGTGGTCGGTCTGTAACAGCTCCCCTCACAGTCCTGTGTGAGCTGCTTCAGTGCGGGGGCCTTCTGCAGAGCTCACAGCCCATCAGGCCCTCTGTGGGCTTGTGGTTTCTGCAGGGAAACCTGCTCCAGTGCGTGCTCCTCTGTGGGCTGCAGCTTCCTGCAGGGCACACACCCGCCTGCTCTGGCCTGGGGGCATCCATGGCTGCAGTGTGGAGGCCCAGCATGGTCCTCTCTGTGAGCTGGGGGGGGACAGCCTGCTCCAGCATGGTGTCTCCAGGGGCTGCCTGTAGTTCCTCCTCCTCCCTATCTCACCTGGGTGCTGCCAGGGTCTTTCCTCACCCTTTCTCTCTCTCTCCTGGGCAATACCTTCCCCTTTCTTACACAGGCTTTCCTCAAGGTGCTGCCAGTTTGGCTGTGTCCCGCAGCACTGCTTGCCTGATACTTGAGTGTAGAAAGTCAAATGAGTATTGAAACAATTGTTTCAACAGGTCTGTGGTCCATGTCTACACTGAATTTTGTTAGGTACATCTACTTCATTCTCACCCTTGAAGAATCTCTGTGCTCTCAGAATGGCAGCCTGACAGCAGTGAACTGCCGCTCCTTCTAATGGCCTTAAAAATAAACGCTGAGCAGCAAGAGCTCGCATGATGCAGAGCGCTGGAATTTTTCAGCTGAAGCCCCCTGTGAAGATTCTTCTTGGAAGTAAATGGCCTATGTGTCTCAGAGTAGCTGCAAAGGAGAACTGCGCTTGAAATCCAAGCCACTTCAATAATTAATCCTTTTATTACTCTTGCCAGTGCTACTCTGTTTCACAGCCAAAAGGGAGTGGAAGGCTAAATCAAGTCTGGAACTATCTTATGCCTAAATAAGGCTGCTGTACAACAGCTACGCTAATACTTTATAGTCAGTTGCTGGTGTGGCTGAAAAATAAGCTCAGCAAGTTTTCGGAAGGACTGGCATACTGATATCGTCAGCTGCACAAGTGCTACCGCTGATGGCTGTAAGGGTAACAAGAATAGGTAAGACTGCCCATTTTCTCAGTAAGGTTGTTGTGAAAAATGCATTGAATGTAAGCAGCTGCTGCTCTAGCATAGAGGAGCCAAGATGTTATTTATGTGAATCCCAACACAAAGTTCTCTTCTCCACAGACGTTGAAGTTCCAAGTCACTGTGGGACCAGTTCCCTTGCCCCTCCAGTGCAGAAAGGCTAAGCTGAGATCCCTGAAGGGAAAAGGACAGAGATCCTAGCTCTCAGCCTTGCCCTAACACCGGAGTAAGGTTCCCAGGCAGAATACCCAGAGTTTGCAAACTGAAGGCTCCTCTACTGGATGTAGACCAAAAGTGGAATTTGTCTTGGCTCTAAGATGTGTAGGAAGAAACAGCTTCTTATGCATAGAAACCCATTCTAAAATACACATGGAACAGATAGCAAATGGAATAAATGATAGTTCAAAACTACTGCTGGCCCCTTTAAAGTGGAAGAGTTGCTGACCAAGATGTATAGCACTGGTAGGAAACTAGAAGTAGTGATTGCTTGTCTGTACCAACACGTAAGTTACTCAATAGAAGCTCAAAACTGTAATTTTGAAAATAGTTTTATTTGAAAGTAGTGAAAACACTGGAAAAAGTATAAGTTAATCACTTGTCAGTGTGTGCCTAAGAAGCGTAAAGTATATTCCTGCAGTTGTACACAGTAGCTCCAACACAGTGACGACAAGATCTGCAGGTGCCTGCTTCCTTTCAGAGCACCCGGATGGCTGCCGACGCCAGAAGGCTGCTTGCAGGGGCTACAGCAGTCGCTCGTAGAAGAGGAGATAGGCTTGCGAGCTCAGCACTTTGGATACAGGCACAGCTTGTACGTGGGTATCGCTGATGTGGAACCACTGTCCTTTTGCCGGTTCCGTTTCTAAAGCTGGGAAAGGCAGAATTGTTGAGTAAAAGTTATTCCAAAGAACTGAAGCAACCAAGCCTGTTACTCTTCTGCAGTAAGAAGTAACTTAGAAAAATATTACTAATTAGTTACCTTGAGGAGATTGTCCTCGAAGGACAAGATCAGAGAGACGGTTGTTCATACTTCTCATTTTAGCATAAGCAGTGTAGTGCCCAGACCTCATCGTCCCGCTATGTTCAACAACTCCATAGAGAGAGTACAGTACTTGTGTATTCCCGTCGGCCACGTTCTACAAAAGCAAAGGTTTAGGTACGTCAGTCAGGTGCTGGGCTTTAAAAGGCGGCTAGAACGTAAAGCCTTCGCTTCGCTGTGATTGGGGTGCTGATGAAAGGGAAGCTGGTCATTACAGGTTCTTGAACTACAGCTACGATCAGCAGAAGTACACTGACTCACGCCCCAGTCGTGCCTGTGAGCTGCCCTGTATTAGCACACAACTGAAGCTGGACAAGCACTCTACAGAGATTCTGCTAAGCAGCTTCATTTGAAAGGACAGTAAGAGCACAAGAAAGGAGAATCTGATTTGTTTTCCAACTTACTTTACATTTAGCTGTACAGAAAGGAGCCAGGTCTATCACTTCTGGAAACTTGATATGCCTGTTAACCTTCCGAAGATTAAATCCAGCCTTAAACACAAAGGAGAGGAAAACCCCAATGTTAAAGTGTAGCATATTAAACCCACGCTTAGTTACCAGTATTTCAGGTTAAAGTTTCAGCAATACAAAATCAGGTTTACATTAAACAAAACTGGGGGTAAAAAAGCAATATTGGGTTTTTTTTTTCTTTTTTTTTTTTCTCCAATGCCCAAGGTTTTCCAGCATTACGCCCTTGCCCCCACGTGCTGTACTGGAGCACAAGCTAAGACGGCTCTTCAGCCATGGTAACTTAATGGTAGTAAAAGTGCAAAAAGAATCAGCTCTATGTACGTATGTAACTATGAGGAAACCTCTTGCTTCTCACATACTGTAGTATCTAATTTTATATTGTCAAAACTGATGTAACTTCTACTCCCACCTTATTCAAACAGTCTTCCAGTATCAAACTGGAAAAACAAAAGGAGATGATGATGACATATTATTTCCCCTAATCACGTTACAGTCTCTTGGACAGGCTACAGATTTCCATTTTCTGTACGGAACTGCTTTTCATCTACTTCAAGTCACGTCCCTCATTTTTCAAGTATTTTGACCAAAAGACTGAAAAGCTTTAAAAGAAGCAAGACTTGGGTTTCCCATTCCCTTCCTCTTTCTTTCTTGCGAAGCTAAAGCCCTAAATTAAAAATTTCCCTGCAACCTGGAAAAAAGGTAAGCCACTTTACTTCAATGTCCATAAATAAGACTCAAGTTACATTGCTTTCAACTCCTCCTCTTTTGTTTTTTTCCCCTTCTTCCCTCCCCTCCAGAAGGCTTGGAATCCCCTCTGTTCCAGAACTACTGACCTATGCATTACATTCATTCAGTAATGGATCCTGTCCTATCTATACTGTAATGTAAGAGTCCACGAACTGCTGTAGCAGCAGAAACAATTAATACTAAGATACTGCTTAATACAGTATATTGCAAATAAGCTCACAAGACTGTGTTTTCCAGATAACTAGTGGAATATTCTTTCAGGAAAACACCCCCCAAGTCCTCAAAGACCACAAAAACCAACTTGCACACCAATGTCTTCAAACCTTGGGGAAAACACAGAAAACAGGTTTATAGGAAATCAAAATAAACTTAAGCTAGTACTATGTGCCTGTATAAACTGATGCTATATACATGCACATTTTTGGAATATCAGCCTGCTACTTACCTGCTGAAACCTCTTTAAGTGAAGAGTTAAAATTGGAGGAGCAAGAGAGATGAGCATCTGCTTTTTGGCATTAGTATAAACATACTTCTTTTCACCTGCAGAAAAAACCCAAACACCAATGGTTAACATCTAAACAAATGTTACAGCAAGAATTTCTTTATTTTTAATATTTCGACTACTATATCGTCATCTACTACAACTACTGAGAAACTGGACATTCCCCTTTAACAAGATGAACTGCACAACAGCTGCCATCTTGCATCACCAAAGTAACCACTCAGACCATGTCTGAGCAGCGTCAGCACAAGCAGGGTGAGTTCTTGCTCGTTCTCTACAACTCTTCATAATCTGAAGTTGCAGGTGGCTTTTATTGGCCTTTTGAGCAATGATTTCCCTATGACTGCTACAGCAGAGTTTTCACTTTTGAGGGAAGAACAGAAAAGTCACCTGCCAAACAGCTACTCCCAACACTCCTCTACATGAGTTTTTAGATTGAATGGCCCTTCCCCTCCCCCTAGACTGAAAGCCACTCCTCTTTGCCCGCTCTTCTTTTTCAGCCCTGCAGCATTCTGTACCTCAACTGATCCAAGTTAAAGCCATACGAATACCCTGTGAGGAACACTCCCCCTTTACCCACCCAAGCAGCAGATAGGGACATATCTAAAATTTTCTTTTAAAAGGTAATTTGTCATACTTTTTATGTCCTTCTTTGGTCCATTACGTCTTTGTGTACATACATCACAGAGTAGTTTATTGGTCTCGGTAAGTTTTTCGTTATGGGTAAATTGATACAAACAGTGATGGACTGAACCTTCTTCCGGGTTCAGGTCTTCCCTGTTTGCGAGAGTACGAAACGCTGTTTCTGGATCTTCAGTCGATACTTCACACGTCTTGATGGGAACAGTCTGAAGGTCACCTAAGGTACTCGTATCGGATTCAGCATTGGCACCCACATGTAGTTTTGAGAAGTCGATAGCGAGCTCTTCATCTTCATTTTCATCATCCTCACCTTTCAAAGATAGGCTGTCAAGGCCATTGACAAACTTTGTAGGTGAATCTAAGCCTTCCATAGGGAGAACCACAAGAGACTCATCTTCTGCACACTCTTGTTCTGGCTCTCCAGTAATTTCATGCGTGCTCTGAACTTCGGTACCATTTCTCTGTACGCTCAAGTCTTTTTGAGCTAAGCAGTGATCTTTGCAATCATCTGATGGTTCCTCTTCTTGCTTCATATCAGGAGTTTCAGAGTTAATTTCTGTCTCTGACTCCTGGTTATATTCAACATCTTTTTCCAACTGTTCAGCTGCACAGATATCTGTCAAGTGAAGCACCTTTCCTTGAAGTTTTTGCTGACGACGTTGGCTCTGCAAATTTGAATACATAATATATAAGAATACAAATAATAGAGCAAATTTAAATGATATTTAAAATTTCTTACCATTTGTTTGTTAAAATTTTTGTAGCATGTTATAGCTGCAAAGGGCGGGAGAATAATCTATGATTTAATGATGAGGAGGTGATCAACTATCCCAGCTCAGATACAGATCCCGCTGCTCCTTGTTTCACAGTATCTTCAAGATACAGCTAGTGATTCCCCCTTTATATCTTCCTGGTCCTCTCTTCTATCTGTATTCTAATGTTTTGTGAATCGTTTTGCAATCAATGACTGGCAAACCGCCGTCTGCTACGAATTCATGCTACTTCAGACAGGCAACATAACTTCCACCTTCCTCTGGATATTAGATTAATCCTAACACAGCAACTCTTAACAGACTAACTGCTTAATAGCAATGATGTACAAAGACATCCATAAGTCCATGGGGCCTGATGGGATGCATCCGTGAGTGCTGAGAGAGCTGGCAGAGGTTATTGCCAGGCCACTCTCCATCATCTTTGACAAGTCATGGGTGACGGGAGAGGTGCCTGAGGACTGGAGGAAGGCAAATGTCATTCCAGTCTACAAAAAGGGCAAGAAGGAGGACCCGGGTAACTACAGACCGGTCAGCCTCACCTCCATCCTGGGAAAGGTGATAGAACAACTTATCCTTGACACTGTCTCCAGGCACATCAAGGACAAGAAGGTTATTGGGAACAGTCAGCATGGTTTTACCAAGCGAAAGTCATGCTTGACCAACCTGATAGCCTTCTATGAGGATGTAACCAGGTGGATGGATGATGGAAGGGCAGCGGATGTGGTCTATCTTGACCTCAGCAAGGCATTTGACACCGTCTCCCACGGCATCCTTGTGGGCAAGCTGAGGAGGTGTGGCCTGGATGATCAGGTAGTGAGGTGGATTGTGCGCTGGCTGGAGGGCAGAAGTCAGAGGGTTGTGGTCAATGGGGCCGAATCTAGTTGGAGGCCTGTGACTAGTGGAGTCCCTCAGGGGTCGGTGCTGGGTCCGGTACTATTCAATATCTTCATCAGCGACCTTGATGAGGGAACGGAGTGTACCCTCAGCAAGTTTGCTGATGACACTAAACTGGGAGGAGTGGCTGACACACCAGAGGGATGTGCTGCCATTCAGCGGGACCTAGATAGGCTGGAGAGCTGGGCGGGGAGGAACCTGATGAGATTCAACAAGGACAAGTGTAGGGTCTTGCACCTGGGAAAGAAGAATCCCATGTGCCAGTACAGGTTGGGGACTGACCTGCTGGAGAGCAGTGTAGGGGAAAGGGACCTGGGGGTCCTGGTGGACGGAGGGATGACCATGAGCCAGCAATGTGCCCTGGTGGCCAGGAAGGCCAATGGCATCCTGGGGTGCATTAGAAGGGCTGTGGTCAGTAAGTCGAGGGAGGTCCTCCTCCCCCTCTATTCTGCATTGGTGAGGCCGCATCTGGAGTATTGCGTCCAGTTCTGGGCCCCTCAGCTCAAGAAGGACAGGGAACTGCTAGAGAGAGTCCAGCGCAGAGCCACAAAAATGATCAAGGGAGTGGAACATCTCCCTTATGAGGAAAGGCTGAAGGAGCTGGGTCTCTTTAGCTTGGAGAAGAGGAGGCTGAGGGGTGACCTCATCAATGTTTATAAATATGTTAAGGGTGAGTGTCGGGAAGATGGAGCCAGGCTCTTCTTGGTCTCATTAAGTGATAAGACAAGGGGCAACGGGTGTAAATTGGAGCATAGGAGGTTCCGGGTTAACATAAGGAAAAACTCCTTCACTGTGAGAGTGACGGAGCACTGGCACAGGCTGCCCAGAGAGGTTGTGGAGTCTCCTTCTCTGGAGACATTCAAAACCCAACTGGACATGTTCCTGAGTGATGTGCTCTAGGTGGCCCTGCCTTGGCAGGGGGGTTGGACTAGATGATCTTTCAAGGTCCCTTTCAACCTCTACAATTCTGCGAAACAAAGACATCATCGGTCTCTGCAGTCATGCACCTGAGTGAGGAGGAGTTCTAAGTTGTCTCCTTCTCCTCTATTTAAACAAGGAAGCAAAAAGAATTTGTTTTACTAGAAGCTGCAAGCACTTCATTAAGAAAAGTGAAATACTTATCAAACCAACCTTGGCTTGTTTTTTTGCCTGCTTCTTTGCCTTTTTCTGAAGGTGTTTACTTGTACCAGGGGGCTCATCTCTCTGCTTAAGATAACAGTCATTGTTTTTATCCTCTTCATCTTCAGATTCCTTTTCTTTTGGTTTTTTTACGTTTCTCTCATTTGTCATTTTAACTTTCTACAAAAAGCAAAAAGCAACAAAATAACTACAGAAGTAGAGATGTGACTGTCCTGAGTAAAAAAACAGCATTCCAAAGAAAACTGTAGGGATGAGACATTATCTTGAGTTTTCAGCTCAAGACAGAACATTTTAGTGACTATAACATATAACTAACTCATTGATGTCACTCTAATGTTTACAAGAGAAGTGTCTCACTTCAGAGGGAGTCCAAGCGAAACAGTGGCTTGCAGAATGAAACCCTATGAAAAAAATGAAGCTATCGAGGGCCAAATTCTGAACCTGTAAAGGGGCAACATTACCTTTGGCTCTGTTAACAGAGACATTTTCAGTTGAACTGTCTACCACAGAATTTGTTTGCTTCTGCTAAAATGAAATTTGTTCATCGCAGAAGACATATTGGAGGTTCCATGTTAATATAAGGAAAACTTTTTTACTGTGAGGGTGACAGAGCCCTGGTACAGGCTGCCCAGAGAGGTTGTGGAGTCTCCTTCTCTGGAGACGTTCAAAAACTGGCTGGACACGTTCCTGTGTGATGTGCTCTAGGTGGTCCTGCCCTGGCAGAGGGGTTGGGCTAGATGATCTTTCAAGGTCCCTTCCAACCTCTACGATTCTGTGATATTATCCCTTTGGCTGAGGAGGTTTCACTGCAGTATTTACTCAGTAGCTTTTGTGTGAATAGTGTTACATAACAAATCTGAAATAGTATGTATACAGATTATCAATATGAAACACAAAGCAGATAAAGTATTTTGAGTGTCCACAGATCAATCAAATACTTATTTGATCAATATTTATCCACATACTTTCCAACCCATGTTTCTTAATTTTTTTCAATAACTTGAATATTATGAGAAGTATTCTTGCACTCACTACACTCACTAGAGAAAAATGGATGAAGTAAAAAAAAAAAAAAAAAAAAGTAGTAAAATAAGCATTCAAGCAACCACTAGGCACCCATCGCTGTCACACAATTGAGTTCAGTTTTACAACAGTGAAGAGGAATTGGGAAACATCCTCCTTTGCAAGTCAGTCTTCTACAATAGTGAGACAACATTGGAACATACTAGATTATTCCCTAAGCCAATCTCTATATTAGAAACATTAACTGACAGAGCAGCAAGATCACCACAGACTGTCAGTGATTTTCCAGAGACAATCTGAGCCACAACTTACAGGAATGACTCTCATGAAAATCTTATTCTCTGTCTTTCTGGGCAAATTTGTAACTTTAACATTCAAAAGAGACACTTAGAAAGACCTGTAAATTCATTCCCTAATGATTATATAATAAAAGTGTTTTCATATAAGCAAACAAAGACTAAGTCAAAAAGCAAGCACGTACAATTTCCTACCTGATCATCTAGCACAGGAAGCGACAAATCAAGGAAAGACTCATGGACCAAGGATACCTTTAAAGGAATATTTGAGAGTCCGATTTAATTTTGTTTGAAAGTGGTTGTCTTGCTGTCAATAAGCTTATTTGTGTGTAGCCTTATTTGCATTCAATGCACGCTTTCACTTGTGCATACAAACATAAAGCACAGCTAACCCACCTTCACAAACAGCTACCCACCACCAAAAACTAGCCGTCTTATTACCACAGAAATAAGCAAGAAATAATTTTACAAATTTCAGTGCTCTAGCCGCCTAGAGTGCGAGAACCCAACTTAGGGCCTACGACGTGGATATCTGCAATCTGTCGTGACATTCATCTAGCCCACTCACTAATACCCTTAACTACTTCATCCTCAGGACACGTTATCCCAGTAGCGTCATCTTGCTTAACTGCTCTTCCGGCAATCCCAGGGTCATTCCCATGTGGGAAAGGGAGAGACCTAATCATCTGATGAAAAATGGGCCCTTGCAGCATATTGCTGGTAGCGAAATGACTCATCCACTCTGCAGTTTGTACCACTGGAAGGTGTTCACCAGGAATACAGAGTGAATTTCAGGCTGAGAGAGCTGGGCTTGTTCAGCCCGGAGAAGAGAAGTGTCCAGGGAGACCTTATTGCAGCCTTCCAATACCTAAAGGGGCCTACAGGAAAGCTGGAGAGGGGCTGTTTATCAGGGAGTGACAGAACAAGGGGTAATGGGTTTAAAACTAAACAAGGGGAGATTTAGATTAGACGTTAGGAAGAAACTCTTCCCCGTGAGGGTGGTGAGGCACTGGCACAGGTTGCCCAGAGAAGCTGTGGCTGCCCCCTCCCTGGCAGTGTTCAAGGCCAGGCTGGATGGGGCTTTGGGCACCCTGGTCTGGTGGAGGGTGTCCCTGCTCATGGCAGGGGGTTGGAACTAGATGGTCTTTGAGGTCCCTTCCAACCCAAACCGTTCTGTGATTCTAAGAATGAATTTTTCTGGCAGAGGCAGCTTGCTGTTGCTGACCTCTTTTTCTGGAAGTCTTTTTGAAAGGGATGCAAAGATTAGCTTTATAACCTTAGGGAAGAACCATTCCAGCCAAACCATGCCCCTCTCTGAAAAGCATGCAGCTACTCAGCTATTGGAAGTGTACTAACTGAATCAAACCTCTCCAACTGCGTTCATTTCTATGGACAGTTACGCGGGGGTTCGCCTGCAGATTACGAAAAATTATACAATAGGCTGTTCAAAGCAAGCAGTGTACTTACGGTTCTGCATTCCTCACACATAATTGTACTGGTTAATTCTCCACCAAAGATTCGATCTACCGAACTTTGTATTCCCTTTTTCTTTTCATATTCTGAAAATTGACAAAGTATATAGTAGAGTTAATAATACTACATATAATATACTAACAACCAATTTAGTTATGGAATGCCAAATAAAAATTAAAAAAAAAAGAGAATACAGTATATAAGATGCATGATGGGACATGTTAGCCTGTTCTAGTTTCTCCAGGAAGTACAGTAAGACTCTTAATTTAAGATCCTTTCACGTATTAGAGGAATAGGGGTGCAGAAGACAGTCTGACTGAACCAACACCTTTACTGCTTTCGCAACTCAAACACATTCCCCTATTTTCTCAGAAGTACTGCATCCCAGTAAGAGTTCCTGTTTTCTCTCAGGATCTAACTCAAACAACTGCCTGAACCTAAAAAAACAAGCACAAACTTTTCTCTGCATAGGTGCCCTACAAACAAAACCAATTTAATCAAGTTGTGTTTTCAGTGTAGCACAGAGTCTGCATTTAAACTTGCTCTTCATCTTCTAGCCTAAGTAATGTCAAAGTTTAAAAATTCTTCTGTTAACAGATGAATAGAAAAAAAACAGTGAAGTAACAACAAACTATTAGGACTGAATAAATCATTACATTCATGTGCTAAAATTTTAAATTTCTTACAAAATTTTTGAATTATTAAACACTACCCAAACATATTTTAACGTATGATGTCTATGTATGCAACTCTCCCTTACGCTGTTAAGAAGAAAACACAACCAAGTTCAGGAAAACACTGAAATAAGTAGATTAACACTACTGAGCCTTATATTTTAGAGACACACATATTCGAGAAATAGCATACAATTGTACAGCTAAACATGTATCTTTTAGTTGATACTACTAGTGTTACTTTGCGCACTTCAGCGAAATGGAAGATTTTAAATTACCACATCATTGGTAACATGTATTTTACCTTTAATTTTCTTTTTAAGTTCTTCTTCATTTTGTTTGTTGGAGTCAGTCAGAGCCTTCAGTATTCCAACACTTACTTGCTGAAGTTTAAAAAAAAAAAAACAACACACTGTAAAATTTCCTTAACTAATTCAGTTAACTAGTTCATTTTACAAAATGTTTCAGATAGAGGAAAAAGTTTAATCTTAACCAATTAAGAAAATCAATACAAACAACAAATGCCTGTAGAGACACAAAATAGTTGCTGTGGATATTAAAAAAATAACCAACTGAAACAAGTTTGCAAATGTTAATGTTATTAGTATGTAAGAAAATCAGTCTAAGGATTAAATACTTTCCCAAATTAAATCTGGTGGGGGGAAAAAATACTAACCACCAAACCAAAAACACCCCACCATGGAATTTCCACAAGTGAACTTTCAGGCATTTCAGAAATGACAAAGGACAAAAGACAAAAGGACATTCTTTAGGGTGACTACACATAGTCGAAACCCACTTTTTTCTGTAGAAGTTTTGGACAAGTCAATCTGTTTCTGAAGGACAACAGACATTTATGTTAGAAGTATTGAATTAACCAAAGACCATTAGAGCAAGCAAAACTGAACTTTCTACTTGATTTTATTAGAAGAGCACAGAGAATAACCAATAGACTGCTTTTCAAAAAGGCAGCAAATATCATTGCCTTAGAAATCTAAACAATCTGTGCAATATATGTTAGAGATATAGGCCACAAAAAAACTTCTTTCTTTGAATAGTTTTGTTAAATAACAATAGCAATACTTGTGGTTGCTCCTTCACAACCCCACCACTGAAGAGGCTGCCCTATTCTACGGCTCTGTTGCTCAACTGCTCCAAGTGCATGCTACTCACAGCACAAAACACTCTGCAGAGGTCAACTTATCTCAGAAAGAACGTTCGTTCTCCCCGCAGCAGAGGGGAAAGCCTTGGCCTGGGTTATGAAGAAGGTACAAACAACTATGAAAGGTGCACTCACTTGGATTTCTTCTGCTCTCATTCCATTGAGTAAGTAATGAAGCAATTCATGACTGTCTTGCTGCTGATAACCTTTGAATCGTATTGCTCTGTTAAATGAAACAGTAATTGTACAGTATAACTGAACTTAAGAGATAGACAAAGTAAAACCATTCATACCAGACAAAAGGACAAAGTCTCAAGCATGTATCTATATAAAAGCAAGAGATGTCTACATATGGTATTTTCTAAAAATATGAAGGTATGAAGCTAATCAGAGTATGTCACTGAAGATCTTTCACTTCCATTCACTTATATTTTGCTCTTTATCATCCTCTTTCAAAACTTGTTAAGTATTATACGCATTCTATATGCTGTGATGTGAGCTCAAGGACAAAACTGACCTTATTTTTAAACACCTAACAAACTTTTTTCACGCTCACTATGACATACAATTGTACAGATACTCACTTTTTACAAACCTGAGCAAAAAGTTCCTTAGGAGTGACTACCCCTTTTTTTGTCTCTTGCATTTCTGTCAGGAACTGATACACGGCTAATGTCAAAGGACCTGGCTGATCCAGTTTTATCAGTTGAGGTTCCTGTTTAAAACGAAAGCAACAGAGTTGTTCTGCCTTAATTTGGTGACAGATCCTTCTGAAGTAATTTTTTCCTTATCTAAGCACTTCAGTTTTTGAAAACATTATTATAAAATAGAATATACAAAATTCCAAAATGGCAGTAAGTCAACCTGGCAAAAACAATCAACAAATGGTTTCTCAGGAGATGATAAAAAAAAAAGCCTTGGCTAAGAATCATTAATTATTTATCGCTTAGCTGCAACTCTGGATTTCTTGCTTTTATTAGGGAAAAAAAAGTGTTTCTTAAAACGCACAACCCTTCTTTCCCATCCAAATCCCTGTAATAACAGGTGCATTATTTGTTAGTACTGCAAACATCCTTCAGTTTCCTATTCTGCATTTAGACAAGTGACACTACAGCAAAAGTTACACATTTTCATCCTTTAAATAACTTAATAGTAACGTAAGTACCCCTTTGATGACAACTAACAGAGTACTGAATCACTGCTTTTTTCACTTAGAATGGAAGACCTCTGCTGACTTCAGAAGCAGCTTTATGGAACTCAATGGTGAAGTACCCACTGATTTTACATCTTAGTCTCATTAGTATTTAGCTGAAACAGCTTTAAAATCCAGAGATGAGTATTGCTTGTTTCTTTAACTGATTGGAAGGGTGGGGAGAAACACTATGGAGGTCGAAGCATATATACCATGGATAACTCAGGTGACTCGATTTTAACTGTTGTGCCAGGCATTTTAGCTTCTTTAAGCAGCTCCCTCAGGACTGGAGTTTGTGATAAGTTCTGTAGAACATAAAAGAAGGAAAAAGATTGGTAACTGGGCAACAAGAGGAAGGGCAAAGGAGTTCCACTGGTCACGGAATTTGTATCAACCAGATTAGCAGCAATTTGTTTTTCCCAAACACAGAACCAGAGTGGTAACCACCACTCTGGAACTTCTAACAGTCCTGAAGAGTTAAAAGGTACATTCCATACAGCTAGTGGGACTTCCAAATGTCCTCTTTATATATTACTTGAGATTGCAGAAACCTTAAATGTACTAACTTCTACAGAATGATCTTTTGACAGCCTATTTACTGTTTCTAAAACCAAAAGGTAAGATGCAGCGTCCATATCTGCTTCGTTCAAAACATGTCTAAAATACACAAATAAAACAGTTTACTAAAACCTGCAAGTACAGTGGGAACTTCATTTGAGTAAAGCTTCAGTATCAAGAGCCTCAGAGCACAAGATTACATGCAAATTATAATATACATGAAAGAGTAATTTGATTCTACCCAAACACTTACTAGCTGAGCAAGACACAAAAGATGACAACACAGCATGTTCTTCTTGATATTTATTTGATTTCCTGTTGCTGAGAGAGACATTTTTGTTTCAGTAAACACCCACGGTCTTTGGGTATTCATATCGTATATTCCAAGAGGTCAGCAAGGGTGATGAGCCAGACCCTTACTATTTTTTACTAAACTAGGAAGTTGGCATGCTTAATCTGTATCAGGGAAAGATGCTGTCCCTCAAAGACAGGGCAGTTTGATTTATCTTCCCTTAGAGCAAGTCTGAACCTGCAGCTCTATTTCTTCGTATTTCTCTGGGCCAGCACAATATTTTTAGAATGAACCCATCATTCTTGGCAGATAAAAATCACATTCCAATTGTGTCATCGTACAATACCGGGGATGGGGTTGTTGTGGATTTTTTTTGCTATTCAAAAATTTAAGAGCAACAATGAGTACTGTACCTGCATCACTGCGTTAAAAAAACATGTATTCCCCAAGTTACTAAGCCCTTTCACAGTCACTTCCGAGTTCGTACTTGAATGAGAATTCTCCTCTTTAAGCGAGACTTCTTTTTCTTGCTCATTTTTGCTGTCTTTTTCTACTTTTTTATTTTCAAATTCCTTGTTCTCTCGTTTTCTTTCTACTGAAACAGTAAAAAACCATACCACATATTAACCCACTAACAGGGAATGGGCTAGGAAAAAGTTATAGGCAGCAGTAATCTACAATGTTTAAAACTTACAACATCTGACAATTAATTCTGTAATTGTATAAATGTAACACTACTGGTTTAGGTTCTTAAACTGTCTAGATAACAGGAGTTAAAAAAGAATAAATAAAACCCAACAAATAAAAATAATAAGGAAACCCCCGAAATGCCGTTACAGATCGGCACACATTTTAAACATGCCACTTGACCCACAAGCCATTCATGCCAACAATATCTGAAACTCTGCATGTGTCATCTGACACTTCATTCCTGCTGTGAAATTACTTCGGTTAGGGCTTTATACAACATCCAACAAGATGGCATCTGAGACAATATCCCTTTTGACATGGCACTGCTGTCTGAAATTAAATGCGCGGGCCTCCCACTGCCAAAGCATTCTCACGTTCACTTCACAAGCCTAAACAGATGAAACCGGAAGGTTTATATTCTTCAAGACACGTTGAAGATCATTTTTTCCAAAATTACTTTGGTGTACAGCTCAAAATTTCAGTGACCCGTTTAATAAAACCATAAACGAATTCCAGGTAATTTTCAGAATAACACACACACTGGTTCTGCTGGTTTGACAGTTTAGTATTGATAAGGTTTCTGATAAATAGGGCTATGAGCCAAGATCAAAGTAAAAAAGTAACGCCAGCTCAGAGAAAGCAAGGAAATGAGACAATGCAATCTTTGCAGATGGACAAGAAACAGACGGAACACCTGAAACAGACAACAACTGGAGCCAGGTATTCATCCGTTCTCCAGTTCAAACCTGAGAAGAAAATTCTAGCAAACAATATGAAGTTCAAGTATGAGATGCAGAGAAACTACGTATCTGGGAAAGACTGACCAAAACCACTCGAAGATTCTGGTCCTTGTGGGAAAACTTCAGCTGCTTCCTGAACAAATACTACCTGGCACTGCTGGATGGCTGTGAGCTGTTTCCCAAGGGGACTATGATTTCACCCAAGGGTAGGATGGTGTTAGAATTTTTTGATAGCCAGGAGTTACAGCATTTATTTTGATGTGCAAATTCCTCCAAGTTTTTTCGTGGAAATGCCTTGTACAAAAACAGTTTTGTCACTGTGGAAATTGGGAGAGTTTGCTCAGTTTGTTTTCTTTTAAATAAACACATTTGCAAATAGCCTGCAGGCCGAAAACGCTATTTTGGAGTTCTGAATGCACTGCAGCTACCTATACTAGAGGTACAGGCACAGCAGACAAATCCTCTGTTATACTCCATTAGGAAATGTGCTGCATCAGCTGGAGACTTGGTCATTCCAGTTGATACATTCACAAATACCTACAAGAATACTTTAAAAAAAATAATTCAGATCAGTTTATCCTTAAGCGATGACAACTTTCCTTCAGCTCTCAAGACAGACTGAGCAATACTGATGAATAAACACAGCACTTTCAGTACTGAAAGTCAATTACTTACTCGCAGAACAACTGAACGTGACATTAAAAGAGTTGCAGTAAAATGGCATTTTTTCCCTTCTAGTCCTGTATTTCTGGTTTGTAAAAGTTTAGAGGACACCGAGCAAAATCCTGGTCATTTTAGGTCCATGGACAAGGACGTTACTTATGCTATCAGAATTCCGACAAAGGAAAAAAAAAATTAGCTTTCTAATTTACCTTAAGGTGCTTCAGAAGTTACATCTAATTTAGTATACATTCTTGATTTTCTCTACTGCCTCCTACATTTCAGGGACTTTCTGATTTACTGTATGTATACTATAGTTACTTACCTGTACGTGATGAGTCAGTACAAACTTGTTTCCTAATATAATCCACAGTCTGACCCAATCGGGTTGAAGTATTATATGGGACTTCATCATCACACATGTAGCACCTGTCTCCGATACCCCCCCCCAAAGAAAAAACAATTAATCCTAATTTTTTTCTATTGTTTAAAAATCCTAAATGATGTGGTTGTTTGACGCAATTCATTACACAGAGTTTATAATTATGAGATTTAAGTTTTAGAAGTCTTAGAGAAGAGTTCAATCTATTTCTGGTCAAGAAAATAAGTTTAAAAATTATCTTTACTAAATTATTTCAGTGACTGGCGGCTGCAATTTACAAATGTAAATTAGACCCTTAAAAGATGTGCTTAGAAACCTAGTCTGCAAGAAAAATAAATGCAGGGAGAATTTTGCCAAAAATCGAGAAACTGAGATATCAGGCTCTGAAGGAAATGACTTAAGTGCTATGGCATAGAAAAATATTCTCAGTATTCCAGCCAAGCCAGTACTTCATGATACTTCAATTGGATAAGAAACAAATTGTGTTCTCCATTTGTCCTGCATACTTTTATTTGCTCCTCTGTTGCTGATATAAGCCTATTTTGTCTCTTTATGAGCAAAGAAGTGCGTGGTCAGCCACTAATCTGTTTTAAACAAAATTGTGAGAGAAGCTGCAGTGACAAAGGCTCAAGTAAGAGTAAAATTCTGGAGAGTTGTATCTACTGATTTCGTAGTTCTGCCCAATCAACTCTTTGAAGAGGTGACAAGAAGTAGCGAAGAGAACACAAATACTTCTGCCCTTTGAGACATACCAGTTACAGTTCTTAGGCACAAATGCATTTAGCCGGTTTCAGGATTACCATAAACCAGACTCTGTTTTCTGCTATTAAAAGCAGCAGAACTCTGCAGCAAAGTGCTTTCCTAAATCTTCAGCATGGCTGGAGTTAGCTGCAATTTTCAGTTCTTCATGTCTCATTGAAAAAAAAGTCTTAGCCTTTGGATCCCTGAGTATTTATTGTCTGTCTGGTTAATTATGAAAATGGGCATTCTCATTCCTGGAATAACAAATGATAGTTACTTCCATGAGCAATTTTTAACATCATAACCTTTCATCCACCAAAAATTTTTACAGGATGCCTTGAAGGAATCAAGGGATTGGAAAGAATTTTTTTTTAAGTGATGAATGTTTGACCAGTGGGGGAAAAACATTAAGTAGATCCAACTGGTAAGTCATATAAGCACTGAAAATATGTACAACAGCAATTGCTGTAACCCCAGAAGAGCAGAACTTAATGAATTGCTAGAACTCTCGCTTTTTCTCTCCGTGTTCAAAACCTTTTCTTTTAACCATTTAGAGGTACTATTCAAGTGCAACTTCAACCACACACATTACAGGGAGATTTATTCATACATTCAGAGCATTAATAAATTCTGATCAAAAAGGCTTTTGCTTTTATGTACTAAGTCAAGTGTGAAATACAGTTCTTGACTGTACGTTTTATATATTTGGTAATCATATTTTTATAAATCAAATCTCTGAATAATTTCTTGTGCAAGTTTGTACAACAAATTATAGAAGGAAGCAAAATCTTTTGCTTAGGCAACTTCCTTTCATTTGCAAGTGCTTCAATTTAAAAAACTATGTTAAGTTTTAGAACAGAGAAAATAAAGCCCTTTAAAATGACAATTTTAAAACTTATTTAAATTCACAAAAATAAGTTCACTAGTTCATTACTAATATATGTTATTAATGTTCGTTTCCATTCTAGAGTTCAATAAAAATACTGATCATTGCATATAAGAATGCTAAGTACGATCAAGTCGGAAGATAATGTTATATAAAATAAATATAATGACAAATAAGTAGTTTAGAAAAGGTTACAAAGCAAAACGAATGGCATGGTATTTCTGCATGGCACAATTTGAAAAGTTAAAGTTCCCCCTTACACACCAATGTACCAATCCTTTTAGGAATATTCATTTCAGAAGAGTTCCTTTTAAGAGAAGAAAATAGCGACAGGGAGATGGAATTTGTATTGATTGATCCAATAGCATCTTGTAACTCTACGGTTGTGCTTCTTAAGTACACATATGGTATTAAGAAGTCATATCTACTTGGAAAATAAAAGTACTGAAGTTTGTCACTAACTGTGCATCAGAAGTGGCTTCTTCCAAGGCCGAAAGTTAAGACTACATAACAACGTAAGTTTCTACATGCCAGTATTCTGACCAAGCAAAAGCAGTAATATATGAAGTCAACAGCATTTATTAGTTGGCCAATTCAACTTCAATTATGAAAATTTTCTAGCTATAAATTTCACAAGTGATATTTATTCAGCAAATCTCAGCAGAGACTGCCGTGAATTTTGTTTGTGGAAATGCTTTATAAATTTCTAGAGAGAAGTCCTAGAAATGACAAAGAAAAGAGAACACAAATTATATCCCAGCCTCTGTTGCCCTCTAGCTATGGCTTGTAACTGTTGCCTGACAAACTCACCACACACTCCAGTTGTCCAAACTGAGAACCAAACAATGGGGATCTGATCTTGGCGTTGCATAATGCTTTAAAGCATGCTGTTCTGGAGAATTTCTGCCACAGCCCTATAATGGTGATAACCAGAAGTGTCACAAAATCCAGTTGACTATCAATGAAACATACATAAAGGCAGAGTATAAACAAAACATTGAAATGAAAACGGATTAATTACATTAAACTAATTAGGATGAACAGATGGGTCTCTATTTCAAGAGACTTATTTCTGCAGAGAGAAGAGTAACTTAGTGGGTACAGAATAGCTATAAAGTTGCTTGGGGACGAAACATCTCATTTACAAATTCCAGTTTGAGCAGCTTGAAGAATGAAACAGAATAAAACCAAAAACCTCTTCAGCATGTAGGGTTCTAAGTTTAATAAACTCATGCTAGCATAAGATCTTATTGTAAAAATAAAACATTAAGAGTATTAACAAAAATTTTTATTTTCTTAGCAAAATAACTTGGACTTTCCTGGAAAATAAGTCCTCAGGATGGTGTTTTAGCCTTCAGTCTGCTAAACGCTTCTGTGACAAGCTTTTAAGTGCTTCATTTGCAATTCAGAGCAGACTTTTTTTTATCATGCTAAACTATATCAAACCATTTATGTAGGGCCACCTTTAAAATAAAGACGAGAACATGAGAGCTGAGTTTAAAGCTCTCTTGTTCCACTATGTTATGAGGCACTGAAAGATAGTAAGACAAATTAACAACAAAACAAGAGATACCCTGTGGCCACATTTTAGACATAACCATATTGAAGGGCTTTCGTCAGTCTCCTCCTCAGATTTCGCCTGTGTTTTATTGTCTGCCTTGCAGTCCTGACAAACATGCCACTCCACGTTCAGCAGTGCCTTCTTCAGATGACCTTGTTCCAGTCCTTTACGAATATGCTTGCACACAGGCTCTACAAAATAAAAACCACAAAAACGATGTAGGTATAACAACAAATACAAATGTCTCTAGGCTTCAAAGACATAGGCAGCAATCCAGAAGCTAGGATAGCCCTTCTGGAGCCAAACAAACATTGGTGATTTAGCAGGTGTATCAGAAAGAAACCCTTTGTCACCCCCGTTCACAATCCGGGGATACTGTTGCTGCATCCTAAACTACTGCATTACTGAAAAAATAAAGTAGAATTAAAAAAAAAAAATAAATCACTCAAATCTACATCTAGTCAGAGGAATTGACAAAACCTACCTACTGTGCCAGGCTGTGGGCTTCTATTACTGTGGCGTTATGATCCCCTCACCTCCCAAGGAGCAGCCACAGCCCACTGCCACGGTTCCCAGTCACCAAGGCAGCACCTGGCTGGCCTATAAAAGCGGAGATTATGGAGGTTACGCTTCCAGTCGAGCTGCATCACTGAAATTATGCAGCAGACTATGGTAAAAGAAGAACGGCATCCTACCTATACTGTTATCACTTTGCATTACAATACTACACCCTCCTTGGAGCTGCATCTTCTGGGCCTGGTGTGAACTCCACCTATTTAACCAAACTCTCCTAAGAATGGTTACACCAAGAGCAGGCATCTGTTGGTAAGAGCTACTATCAGGAGTTTAATTATCGTTTCCTTTTTGTTTAATTTTTAAGGTTGTTGGTTACACTGTCACCTGAGTGAAGAGAAGCAGCCTGTAAGCTTAAGTCACGCACAGAGGAACTGCGATTGCAGACAATGCATAGGCAGACTGATTCAAGTTCTTCTAAATGAAAAAATGAGGATTTTTTTTTTCTACATGTAGGTTTCTAAGACATTTAGTATCATCAGCCTACAATTCTTCACTATTTGCAGTTACAAACGTCTACATGTGCAAGTAGAGAGTCAAAGATCTGACATTACAAATAGTCACCTTAAAAGTCAAAAAGCACAGAGCACACAAACCCATGCTAAAGCAAAAATGCTGTATGTACTTAATATGTTTAAAAAACTACATTTTTGTGAAACCACTATTGAGAAGAATTACATAGCTGTTTATGTAATTCATCTGAGTTAAGCTCTTTGCTACAGAGGTATTTTTATTGCTCAAGCAGCGTAACAGCTCTGAATCTGTCTTTGCTGAGGACCACATACAAGATTACAGCCTCAAGAGAGCAAATCTTTCTTGGCATGAGCTGAAACTGGTGAAAAGTTTTGTACCTATAGTTCTGTTTCAGTCCAAGATTATAGCATTTTACCACAGCCAGTAAGAGCCAAATGCAGATATTTGGATGCATTCTTTAAGCCTTTTTAAAAAAGACAAGCTTCATCTACAACTTCAAATTTGTCTTTTTTAAACAAGACCCTTGTATATTGGCTACTACCATACAGTGGAAATATTCACAATGATCAATCTTAGTTTACATTTGCGACTTTTCAGGAGTTTGTTGGGATAAGCTAGCTGATTTTTAGCTGAAGAAGTGAGACGCCATCAGCAATTGCACCATAACTGATATTTTTTTTTTGGAGAAAAATTATGTACCATCATAGCAATCATCCATCTTGATTCCAGAAAACAAAACAAAGCACACTCCCCTGCCAAAAAAAAAAAAAAAAAAAAACACCCCCCCCCAAAAAAAAAAAAAAAAAAAAAAAGAAAAAAAAAAGAAGAGAGCAGAATAGACTTGAATTTAAAATAAACAGGCCATTACATTGAGCCTCTTGGCTGAAACTGTAAGTGCTCGCTCCCTCTCTGCTAAATTACCATGACTCAACTCATTCCCCCAGTCAGGATCAATAAAAGAGATGGGCAAGACACAACCTGTGACCTGGCAGACAAGGTGGTAGAAGAGAATGCTACGCAGCACAAACAAAAACAAGAGCCAGAATAATCAGGGTAAACAAGATAACAAATTAAATTTCAACACAGGGGTGAAATCCAGTACAGCTGGAAGGATAACATTAACCCTTTGGCATTTTCTCTAAAGGAAGAGAAGGCAAGGAAGGGAAAGAAGTCTTAACCCAAAAGCACTATGTCTAGAGGGCCGAGGCATCCGGGGCCAGTACTAACTTAGTTGCTAGCGTAAAGACAAACAGTTTCACAGAAATATTTTAATGACAATCTTTTTTTGCTGAAGTGAGAATCTTCTGCAACGCCACCTTCATTAGGAAAATGCTATCATGAGAAGCTTAGCAGCTGACTCTACAAACACTTCATATTCTGAGGAACTTTATACGATTCAATATGATCTGTGTATCAGTAAAGAATTGAGTGTCTGAGTTTCCTGAAAACCAGAAAATAACCCTAGTTTTCAAGACAGGATAATAAAAGCAGCAACACTGAAGTTTCTTGGTAGACTTCTGTTTCAATTACACAAACCCACACTTTGTAAATGAGACTTAAAAGCCAGTGACTAGCGTAAAGGCCTTCTAATATTAATGAGTTTTCAAGCTCTCTTTGGGGTTAAAACGAGCATTAGGACCACAGGCTGCTCTGAGGAAACATACCCATTGCATCTGGAGACCCGTCAGATTGCGCAGTTTTGCCTTTGATGCGTTTCTTCCCCATATTTCTAGTCTGTGATTTTTCTTACACAGAAGAGTTACCTAGCGAAGAAAAATGTTAAGTTAGAAATCAGGCTTTGATTTTACTCATTCATTGCTAAACAATAGGTTATTTCCAATGCCAAGACGTCCCTTGAGGTGAATTATTTTGTTTTAATTTGACGTTTTCAAAAGAAAGTAAATTAATTACGATTTAGCATGAAACAACTGTAACTGTTTCAGAGGTAACGTAACAGGTAGGGCATTTTTAGCTTCTGGTCTGCAGCCCCCGCAAGGCGCTGCGCTTTACCTCACAAAAGACCATTTCAAAAAGATGAGAGAAACTTAAAAATCGACGTATCTTCCACCATGCAAACATACAAGCTACAAGGGTTCAAAACCAGGTCCCTGCAGCCTGACGCGGCCTCCGCAGGCTGCCCCGGCCCTGCCGCCCGCCCTTCACGTGCGCACCCGTCAGCGCGGCACCGCACCCGGCGCCCAACGCCCAACACCCGTCCGTCCTGACCCACTTCTCGGCGATAACCGAGCCGGGAAGAGCTTGATGATACCCACCAGAGGGCTTGTTGTACGAGCCACCTCGCCAAAGCACGCTCTGGGGGCAGGTTGCCCAGCTGCTCAGTGACGGGCAGCCGCTTCATCCAGAGGAGAATTATCCCTCACCTTCCGCAACTCGGCATTCCCTTCGCTCGGAAACAGAAACGCCGGTTCATCCAACCAGCTCCCCCTACTGCACGTTTTCCGCCACCTCCCCCCCTCCAACTACATTCGAACTTACAGGGACAACTCCGAACCGCCGAAACCCTTCCCCGGCGGCCGTCACCCCCGCCGGGAGGGCAGGGCCGCAGGGCCGCCCGTGGCTGGGGGCTGAACCCAGGCCGTGCCCGCGCAGACCGGCCCGACACGCTGCTCACCGGCGGAGCAGCCCACCCGCGGGAAGCGCTGCACGGCCCAACGCCTCGAGCAATAAAACGTCGCTCTGCTTTATTTTTATTATTTTTTAATAAGAAAGTGCAGCCTGACAGCGACTAGATGCGCACCGGCGCGGCACGGAGACCCGGGAAAAAAATACTCACAGAGGCACGCGTGAGAAAACCGACGGGGCGCGCGGGGGGTCTGCCCCAGGCAGCAGGCCAGGACCCGGAGGCTCCGCCGGACACCTGTCGCCGCCAGCGGGGAGCCCGCACTCCCGTCCCCAAGGCAGCACCGACGGCTCTCC